>PVKC010006795.1:14094-30722 GCA_004027635.1 Crocidura indochinensis | reverse complement strand
GAAACTATTTTTGTCTTCAAATGATAGAATCAATAATAGATGTTTAAATGCACTGGAGCAAATGCATGTCAGGTCTCTTCTATCAAACTCACAGAAAATCTAGGACTCCAGGAGTAAAAATAGTGAAGAGTATATCTATACAAAGAGGGGGTGAGAAAGTATGAGTTTTTTATATCAATGCTAGAAAAGCCTTTGGGGACAGTTATTCAGATAATTCCTCCCCTTTATTTATAAAAACAGGGTTTCCATGAGGAGAAACTGTATATAAGACTATTAGACTATTAGTATAATCAAAAAGCAGTATCAAATGTCTTAAGCACAAGTAGTCTCTTGCTACTATTTGTAAGATGTTTGCTCTTTGATGTAAAGTTAATTTATTTCTCTATATTTGCAACATTTGTTAAAAATTTTATGAATAAATACATCAGTGCAAGAATGAATATTTAAAATGTAGTTATTTACCTTCTAAGACAATATACTTTCAAAATTCCCTGTTAATTTAAATATTTTACTTCTAATTGGAGTAATTTTAGATTAAATTATTCTTAATTGGACACTTCAAAAAGGAAAGATTACATCTTTACATATTTATGCATTTTAATGTATTTGACTTAATTTGACTCAATGTAAATCATTTTTTTAAAAAATTAGAAAGCCAAAATGTAATAATTCAATTCAAACAAATTTTAAATTCAGCTGAACTAACTTTAATGTCTGCTAAATCACAAAATGACAACTCAGTTTCCTAATAAGTCTCTTTTTTGAGGGAGAAAGGTCTCCCAAAAAGAACAGAGATGGTCCAAGAATAAAATCCCAGTGATTCAAGACCTATGGCTTCAGATATAACATAGGTATAATACTGGAATCAGTACTGGGCAAGGCATCACTTTAACCCCTCAAATATTTCTAATATTAGTCTTTTAAATATATCCAACCTTTTTTTACTTGTTTCTTTTTTTGTATTTAAATAAAAAAGAAATAACAAAGAATGAGAACAAACAGTGTTGGCGGGGATGTGGAGAAAAAGGAACTCTTATCCACTGCTGGTGGGAATGCCGTGTAGTTCAACTTTTATGGAAAGCAATATGGAGATTCCTCCAAAAACTGGAAACCGAGCTCCATACGATCCAGCTATACCACTCCTAGGAATATACCCTAGGAGCACAAAAATACAATACAAAAATTCCTTCCTTACACTTATATTCATTGCAGCACTATTTACCATAGCAAGACTCTGGAAACAACCAAGATGCCCTTCAACAAACGAATGGCTAAAGAAACCATGGTACATATACACAATGGAATATTATGCAGCTGTCAGGAGAGATGAAGTCATGAAATTTTCCTATACATGGATGTACATGGAATCTATTATGCTGAGTGAAATAAGTTAGAGAGAGAGAGAGAGAAAAGTGCAGAATGGTCTCACTCATCTATGGGTTTTAAGAAAAATGAAAGACATTCTTGCAATAATAATTTTCAGACACAAAAGAGAGAAGGGCTGGAGGTTACAGCTCACCTCATGAAGCTCACCACAAACAGAGATCAGTTTAGTTAGAGAAATAACTACATTTTGAACTATCCTAATAATGAGAATGTATGAGGGACATAGAAAGCCTGTCTAGAATACAGATGGGGGTTGGGTTGGGAGGAGGGAGATTTGGGACATTGGTGATGGGAATGTTGCACTGGTGATAGGTGGTGTTTTTACATGACTGAAACCCAAACACAATCATGTATGTAATCAAGGTGTTTAACTATATCCAACCTTTTTTTTTTTACTGTTGACTACTTGTTAGCATTTAGGCAGTCCTAATTCCTCCTATATTTTAAAATAAACAAATTCTCATAGGAATATCTCAGTTTGACTATTTCTTATTTTTTCTCAATGCTCATTTCCAGATATTTTCTTACTCCTTATATTAGATTCCTTTGAATCTATGTAACCTAGCTTTGATTCTTCCTGTGCCACCTCTTATTTCTTGTCAAAATCAACTAAAACTTGCATATTACTATAAGTGAATAAATGTTTTTCAATGTTTTCTTACTTTGACAATAACTGATCACTTTCACATTCTAGAAATGAATCTTTATTTCATTAGTATATCATCATTCTTATTTAATTGTTGCTCTTCAGCCATATGCATGGACAGTTTTTTCTCTGCTTATGTCTTAAGTGTTATGAGGGGTTTTGGGGGATTGTTATGTAAAGTAAAATCCATGGGTTTTAAGATTACCCCACACACTGTATATTTAACCCCAGGCAGATAGGTTGAAGAAGCAGGGTTGCTACGAAAGATTCATAAATCAAGCCAGTCAGGAGAAAGTCAGTCAATTTCACCTCGTGGCCTCTCGGTCAGGAAAAGCTGAACTCTTCTTTCTTTATCAAACCAATATTATACACTGGGTGGGGAAAGACTGAGTAATCCAGGTGGACTTTTACACATCAAAGGAAATATTTGACAGGAAGAGGAAGAAGGAAATTCTTTGTTTTGGGTTAATAGCTGGAAATCATCTTAAATAATTGGCTTATGTTGTTGGGTAGTTGTTTTTTTTTTTTTTAATTATTTCTTTTAGGGCCATACCCAGCGAAGTTCAGGACTTATCCTGGCTCTTCTCTTAGAGATCACTCATGATAGGACTTAGGAAATTTTATGTGGTTCCTGGGACAAAAACCATATTGACTGACTGAAGCAACCAAATACTATCACTGTGCAGTGCAATTTAAATGTCATATCTTTAAATTTTTATTTTTTTAAACATTTTAAGTTCAAAAAAGTTTTTAAATTTTTTGAGTTTTTTAGTTTTAAAGTTGTTTTTTAATTTTTAAACTCTTCCATCTTCATTAAAGCCATGATTGATTACTAAAAAAGATGACCTACTTTGGGGACCTGATCAAATTTTGCTAAAATTTATATGGAATAATAAATCTCCCTGAATAGGACAAAGAAATCTTGAGAGGAACAAAAGCGATGGATTTATTTTATCTACACCTTTGAATCATATTATTAATCTATGACAAAAATTGTGGTGCTTTGGGCTGAAATGATAGTGTAGTGGTAGGGCATTTGCCTTGCACATGGCTGACCCAGGACGGACCTCAGTTCGATTCCAGCGTCTCATATGTTCCCCAAGGCCAGGAGCGATTTCTGAGCATATAGCCAGAAGTAATCCCTGAGCATCATCAAATGTGGCCCAAAACAAAACAAAAACAAAAACAAAACTCTGTGGTACTAAAAATAAAAGCAAACCAATGGAATCCAACTGGAAAGTACAGAAATTGTGCCAGATAATCTTTAACAGTAGCTAAGTACACGATTTAGATCAAGGAAAGTCTCTACGACAAGTGGTTTTGAGAAATGAAGATCCAATAATAACAAACAAATAATAATAATAAACAAACAAATAAGAAGCAAGACTTCTATCTAACAACTTACACAAAAGCTAATTTAAGATGGGTAAGAGACATTGATATTAGATCAAAATACATCAAGGAAAACATAAGAAGAACTTTTCATGATACTGACTTAAGAAGTATCTTCAATGATTAAATGGCATTTGTTTTCTCATATACAATATTTCCTTCATTTTAATAACTGATTAATAATCCATTTTTCTTTTAAAGTACAGAAAGAGATAAAGTATATTTTGTTATCCATTCACTAATAACACTAATGTTTTTCATATCTTGGCTATTATGAATAGAACTAAAATAAACATTGAGTCTTTATAATATTTTGAGATGCCATTTTTAATTATTTTGGACAGATATTCATTAGAACATTTGCTAGATAATATATTACTTCTATTTTTCTTTTCTTTTCTGAGTACCCAGCATACTGCCTTCCACTGTTGCTATATAAATTGACTTTTCCTTAACAGATGCCCCAGAAGATTTGAGGAGATTTGGTCATATTCATGACTAAACAGCACTTTATTGTATTGTTTCAACTCTAATAAAACATTAAAACAGAATTCTTTTTTTTCAACTTCCATTCTCTAAATTTTCTAGAAATCAGAACAATTTTAATGGAAAAATAATTTAAGGAGAAAATTTCTGAATTAAATAAACTAAAACTCAAGATGCTTGAAATTATGTTGATTGAATAAAGATTTTGCTGTTACAATCAGCCAATATAAGGAATCTAAAAATGCAATTATAAGTAACATTGAAAAAAAGGTTATACTTATGACACATCTTGATTTGTGAACATTTACCAACAAGTGTTAAATAGTCCATTCTGTAGTAGTTATTGGTGGCAAGGAAATGTTAATTTTAATGAAGAACTGTATAAAGACAACAAAGGAATAAATTGATAATAGTGTAAATTAACCAATGCTTTTCAATACCTCATAAATTTAAAAATAAAGAAATGCTATGTATTCTATAATAGAGTATTCAAATAGTGTATTTATATATTTATTATCTTGTCTAATTTTATTGCATAGAAAATAATTTCCACTTCACACCTAATAAAATTTCAATTAAGATGTGAAAAATTGCAAAAACAAAGAAAAATGCAGGCATCATGAATGATAAAATAAAATTCTAAGTACATATCAGGTAAGGGCTAATATTCAAAATATATGAACTGTTCAGTTCAACAGCAAAAACATGCTAATCAAGAAGCGAACAGGTTTAAGTAGTAATTTTATTAGGATACAGATGGCAACAGGTACAAGAAAATATATTCTCCTTAATTTACAGTTAAGAAGTGTAAAACACTATGTATATTTCACATACATTTACTTTGTAGAATAGATGTTATTTAAAATATAAGACAGTATGTATTTCCAACAAAACAGAGTAAAATGATTCTTCCTACAATATTTGTGGTAATGTAAATTGGTAAGACCGCAATAGCAAACAATATAGAGATAGGTAAAAGCCTGAGAGGTAGTTTAAACTGAGCTTTAGGCATATTCCCAGATTTGCATGCCTCACCCTCAGTACTGTAGGATAAAATTGCTATCCTAGAAAACTTCCGGGAGAGAGTATCACCAACATGATCTCCAGAACCCCAGGATAGTTGAATATGTTCCCTCTAATAATTTTCTTTTGGGTGCCACACTTTGTGATGTTCAAGGTATACTCCTGGATCTAAACTCAAAAGCATATTCAATTATTTTCCAATTTAACTTATCCTAAGACGTTTTTCCACATTTTTATATTTTTAAATTTGGACAAGTATTTGATTCTATGTCATTTTTAATCATTGATCAAGTTTGATATTATTTTCATTGCAGTGACTATAATTGTCATAAGTTCCATTGATTTTGAGTATTCTGGATACTGAAAATATTGAAATTGATTTTCATCTAAAATATCTTCAGTAGGCTTATGCTATAAACCAGCTATAAAACAGAAGGTATATATACATCAATAATAAAGTAGAGCAATAGGAAACAGACTGGGTATTAGTGAGACAAATGTTCATCAAATCAGGACTAATTAGAGCATCTTACCAAAATTTCTTATAAAACAATAATCATTTGTTCTATAGGAACACTAAAAGAAGCTGGTAGTAAATAAAACTGCATTGAGATTTCATCGTCTCATTATCATCATAGTATTTTACGATAGAGTATTCAAATAGCCTATTTATATATCTATTATCTTGTCTAATTTTATTGCATAGAAAATAATTTCCACTTCACAACCTAATAAGATTTCAATTAAGATGTGAAAAATTGCAAAAAGAAACTTTTTTTTTTTGGTTTTTGGGTCATACCCGGCAGTGCTCAGGGGTTACTCCTGGCTCCATGCTCAGAAATTGCTCCTGGCAGGCACGGGGGACCATATGGAGCACCGGGATTCGAACCGATGACCTTTTGCATGAAAGGCAAACGCCTTACCTCCATGCTATCTCCCGGGTCCCGCAAAAAGAAACTTTTAAAAGAAACAGGCTACCAAATGCTAACTCAAGAAATTGAAAACAAAAGATAACTCTTTTGGCACTAATGAATGACTTTGAGTGGATGATATTAGTGCTTCATGTGTCTGTGCAGGATTTTCTTTAAAACTATTATATTGTAGTTGAGTTGTCTATATCATTTCTTAGTTGAATATAGTCCAATGATACATCTTTCTATCAATTGTCATCATGGGTTTAATTAAACATGAGTAAAATACTGCTTTCAATACTTGATATTAAAGAAAACCTAAAGAATTCTGGCAGGAGAGAGAAAGGTAAGAAGAAAGGAAAGAAGGAATAAAGAATGAAAGATGATAGAAAAATAGCGGGGGAAGGAAGGAAGGAATGAATGAAGGAAATGAGGGAGAGTTTTATTGAGCTTTGTTTTTGTTAATATTCCACATATAAGTAAAACCATAGCATTTGCCTTTCTCTTTATAACTTATTTCACTTATCATAATCCTCTCCTATATCATTCAGTTTGTTACAAAAACAGTTATCTTTTTTATAGCTGAATATTATTACAGTGTGCATATATATCACATGATCTTTATCCAGTCATTCAGTGATAAGCAGTTAAGTTCATTCTGTATCTTGGCTACTGTCAATATTACTGCAACAAACATAGATTCAAATACATATTTTCAAAATATGTATTTTCAAAATAGTGTTTTGCTATTATTGAAATAGATAACTAGATAAGGAAAAGCTGCATTTTGGCAACAAAACAATTGCTACCAAAGGAAAGGGGGGGGTTAGAGTAATTTATAAAGGAAGTAGATTGGATGACAGTGAAGGGTACTACAGTTTGGGGATGGGGATGGTGTGGTTTTATATATTTAAAGAGATATGAAACTATACTCCAACACCAATTACAAAAGAGAAAGAGGATTCAGGGATATAGTATAGGGTTAAATTGTATGTTGCTTGTGCCTGACACAGATAAAGTTCACAGGATCACATGGCCTCCTGAGCATCTAAGGCTACTACACGTAGTTTAGGAGTTTCTGTGTTACACCAGGATACTACAGTAGAGTATGGAGCCAAAGTACCTAATTAACATCATATTTTCCAATTCCATCACTGAACCACTTGGTCAGTTGCATACCTGGATTCCCTGAGAACTTTTTGGTAGGTCTCCAGTGAGAGATAAAGAAAAATATATCAAAGGAATAAATGAAAGGATGGAGTAGAAAATGAATAAAAAAGATAGGGAGGGAAAAAGAAAAGGACCAGAAGGAAGAAGAGAGGGAGTGAAGTGGAAGGCAGGAAAAGAAGGTAGAGGAGAGGAAGGGAGGAAAGGAAGACTAAGGAATGAAAGGAGGGGGGAAACGTGAGGGAATAAAAATGATAGAGAAGACTAGAAGGCATCAGATTGACTGAAGTTAGCCAGAAGACAAGACAGGAACGCATATTCATATCCACATTATATAGAATAAACTACAAAGAAAATTTAATGTAGTAAAGGAGGGATGTGAACTTAGAGAAGAAAAGAAAAGAAATCATGGCAGCAAAGATGAGAAAATAAAGAACTGGGTCACAGGGGACAGGACTTTGGTTATACTGGTGACATGAAAAAGTGGTATTGCTATACATACAAAGCACAGACTCAACTCTGAAAACATATCTAAGCTACCACCATGGAACTTCATAATGTGCCTGTCAAGGTGGCAAGTGGGGGTGGGTGGTTGATGGAATATGGGAACATTGGTGGTGAGAGCTGACACTACTGGTGGGATTGGTGTTGACATATGTTTAAAACTCAACTATTAATAACATTCCAAATCACGGTTCTTTATATAAAAAATTTAATGATGGACAAGAAATATCTAGAATGCAAAAAAATCATATTTTATAATTATGTAGCAGAAAGTGAGCATTGGACTCCCTTGGGTTTTTGAAAATAGGAAGAAAAGTGCTATTTTAGAATTAGAATGTTCAGAATTCATTTGTGACTCTTCTATTGATGTTTTATATGTTATTGGGTACAGTACTGAGCCTCTCTTAGCTTCAGTTTCCTATTCTACAAAATAGGTATAATAATACCTGCATCAAAGACTTGTGAGGATTCCAAAAGTAACACAGACACATAGTCTAACACACTGCCTTCTCGAAAATAATGCAATAATACCCCTATGTTTTCCAACAGAGGAATTTCATCTGTAAGTAAAATTCTTGCTGGTGAATTTTATATCATACATCTATAAGTAACATGAACTATTACAACTCTAACCTTAAAAAAATGAGGATTTAACATTTTTCAAGTGAGTACTGAATTTATTTAAATATCTTTATTTGAGTCAATGCCTCATTCCTGATTTTTTAATCTCACATATTTTGCTAAATATAATTCTTCCCTTGGACTATGCCACTAACTGAGAATAAAAGTAACCCTCGCCTGCTGTTTCTCAAAAGAACCTGACGCAAGCCTGTGGAGAAGACCACCCCTTGTCAGAAGTGACAAATCAAAGCTATTCTTTCATTAGTATCTTAACTCCCTTCTCTAATTTTACCTTAGGTAAGTTTTGGATGCAAAATAATACCAAAAAATAAGTTAACTATTATAAATTTGAAAGGATGAGATTAATTTCCAGGAAAATGAAAGAACATTCTTGTTTCACCTGAATACTTTTAAGCTTTTAAGTTCAACAATTCTAGAGGTTTTAATTACTATAAATGTCAAAAATGTAAGACTAGAAGAACTGTTCCAATTCTACAATAACCTGGTTATTTAAAAGAATGTAGTACGTATAACAATGTTTCTGAGTTTTTGTGAGGGTTTTGTTGTTTTCTCATTTTTTGTTTTAGGGCCAAGCCGGTGGTGCTCAGGAATTTCTGATGGCTCCGCATGTCCTCTGGGGACCATATAGGATGGTCCATTAGAGATGGATCGAATATCAATAAGTCACATGCAAGGAACACACTCTCCCTGTATATTTCTCCAGCCCCACTGTTTTCTTTTCAGATGAATGCTACATCCATCCTTCCAAACATTTATTGTAGAGGGATAATAATGGTAGTCCATAAAATTGTGCATAAGGATTATGATGCTTTCCAGGAATCCAACTCAATACTGACTGCATTTTCCCTTCAATTTGGATTTCTCTTAAGAAAATTCTTCCACCCAGAGTGGGAAAAAAAGAATTCTTACACCAGGATCATCACAATCTGAAAACTTAACTATAGATGTGTGCTTCATTTTCTTTTATGTACCCCTTTTTTAGAATGACAACAGATAATTTTTAAGGATGATAAAGAGATATAAGAATGAAGGAAAGATGTCTATACATTTGGAATAGTCATTTAAACACACTAAAACATTAAAAACATGTTCAATAGAAAATTATGAAAATAAGGCAGATGAAATAATACAGAATATGTTTTTCACTTTATTTTTTTTGTTTTTTTTTTGTTTGTTTGTTTTTGGGTCACACATGGCAGTGCTCAGGGGTTACTCCTGGCTCCATGCTCAGAAATTGCTCCTGGCAGGCACGGGGGACCATATGGGGCACCGGGATTCAAACTGATGACCTTTTGCATGAAAGGCAAACGCCTTACCTCCATGCTATCTCCCGGGCCCCATGTTTTTCACTTTAGTGTATCACCCCTTCCTGGTTTAAACTAGTACTCTTGGGTCACCTGAAAATTACTAATGGTCATTCCTAATCAGAGAACCAGTAATCGACCTTGAGAATACACGTTGGTGTGATCCAAACTGTCCCTCTCCTAAAAGAAAATACAGAATAAACTACAATTCATTTTAATTTAGTTCTTTTGTGGAGAAATGTCACTGAGAATCAGTTACCCTTATCTGCTATTTCCTTGAAAGTACTTGGAGGAAGCTTGGGGAGAGACCTCCCTTGTCATATAACTTCAAAAAAGTATATTTTTATTAGTATTTTAACTTATATAACGCAAGACAAGTACTCTGTCACTGATCTACTTAACTAATCTTTATAAAAATATTTCTATATGTTATATTGTTGGTGCTAAAACATAACAGTGTACTACCCTTCTTTAGTCATGTTTCCATATTATGTGACCTTATTTTGTGGCATATTATAATCTGGGTCTTGCATGTTAACTGTTTTTCTTATTTTTAATAGTTTATTTATTTACTTTTTGTTTGGGAGGCAAACCAAGCAGTGCTCAAGGGTTTCTCCTGGCTCTGTGCTCAGAAATTGCTCCTGGCAGGTTTAGGGGACCATATGGGATGCCAAGGATTGAACCCAAGTCAATCTCAGGTCTGCTGTATGCAAGGCAAAAGGCCCACTGATGTACTATCCCTCTGGCCTCTTGCATTTTAACTTAAAGTAAAACAAAATGCACAGGGAAGTTGCCTAATTTCCAATTCTCAATACTCTCCTAAAACTATAACCTGACATGTGAAATAGTAATAATTCCACACTTACACATACTTCTTGACAATAAAAATCAAAGGCTCTATTTCTATTCTAACTTTATCAATGCTTCACAAGGTAGAAGTAGATAATATTTAAGAATTCAGGTCTGAAATTGAATCTAGGATTTACTATTTGACCCAGACAATTTAACTCAATTCTCTGACCTTCAATTTTGTCATTTGTAAAGTAGAGTCAATGATACTTCTTAGTTTATTTTGTGAGGATATTGAGTCAAACTCAGCAGTGCTGAAGGCTTATTCCTGGCTCTGCACCTAGGGATCACTCCTTGCAATGTTTAAGAGACCATATATGTTGCTGGGATTTGAACACGAGTATTGGGTGTGCAGATAGCCTTATACCCTTAACTCTATGGTTCATATTTCTAAGCATAAATGAGCCACATAAACTACTTATTTGTTTCAAAACAAAGTACAGTGGGAAGGGTATTTGCTTTGCATGTAGCTGAGACCTGGGTTTGGTCACTGGCATCGCAAATAGTCCCCTAAGCATGTTAGAAGTCATCCCTAAGTGCAGAGACAGAAGTAAAACATGATCACAATCAAGTATTGAGCAAAACAAACCAAGAAAATTATTTACTCATGTTACACGATAGTCTTTCCATTTATTGTTGTTACCTTTCTATAGTTAATTAATTTTTTTAAATTCATAATACAAGTAAAGTCTTGATCCTACTGTATTTTCTTTGGTCTATTGCAATAATTAATCACATAATTCATTAACAAAAGAAAAAGTTCTATTACCAAGTTGTTATTTAACCCAAACCAGACACAAGAAATATTTAATAAGTTTCAGAGCTAATTTACCTGAAGACATATACACTTAGTTAACTAGAATAATGTCTTCCTGAGAAACCGTGGTGTTCCTCTCACTTATAGTTTCTTCCATCAAAGGTTAATTATTTTCCTTCCTCCTCTTGATCTGGCTGCATATTTAACATTTATTCAATAAAAAGAATTCAGCTGAAGAAAAAACACATCACTCATAAAGCTAAGTTATAGCAATGATGTGGCTTTTTCTGGCCAGTCCCATTGGGATGCATGAGTATCAACCCAGTCATCATGCTTTAATGAAGCCAAGTAGACAGAGCAAAAAAAAAATTGTATATAGGAGGTCTCACAACCACAGTGTTAGCAAAGGTTCTATTAGTCACTCCTCTCTCTCTATCCCCTTTCTCTCTCTCCCCTTTATCTCTCTCACACACACATATACACACCCATACATTCCAAAATGAGTAAATGAATCCTGAGTTGATTACAGGTCAAGCTTTCTAGGCAGCCTCGCTGATGCTGCAATGTCCCTGCTGTCTCCCCCATCCATTTCTCTCCCCACCCACACTCATCACTGCTTCCCTCAGTCTAGTCCTTCATCATTATCACATCACACCAACAGCTGTCCAAGAAGCTCTTAACAACCTTCTCTGCTTCTCTCTACTCCCTGAAAACCACCCAATGTACAACTAATAACAAGTCAATCATCTTAGAAATTTATTCCCATCTTTCATTTCTTTTTTAAAAATAAAAGTACTTAAGAGGTCTCCACAAGAATATTGGCCAAGTATATAACAAATGTTTCAAACTTTGCCCCAAGCTTTCTCTTAATCCATGCCATCATCTTCTCCCTCCAGGAACCCCTGATGTAATGTCAGGACTGGTTTTTGTCTCTTTATTGAACATCACAAATCTGAATCTTTGCTAATAATTTCATATAGTCTACTTCCAGGTTATGTGACAGCTCACAGGCTCATGACAGCTGATGTTTAAATATTTAGGAATTTTTTGGGATAGTTATTAAATCATTGACACCTTGGAATTGGTTGTAATAGAAATATTTTCTCCAAAGAAGCAAGTTGGACTTTTAAGCAGTGAGGAGTGTAGCTACATAACCAGCATGATGTTGCTCTCATCTCTCCTTATCTATCCATGTCCTATGGAGAGGCTACTAATGTTTGCCTTTACTTATTTCTGACACACTATGTAAACTCATTTGTTCTTATAATTTGACTATAGAAGACATTTCTTCAACGTATAGTAAGGAAACTATGCTTTTCTCCAAAATTCTGCTCTGGATCCCTGCAGTCTTTTTTTAATATTTAAAATGCTTTAGTATTTATTTTTGGAAAAGCAGATACTTTTTTATTTAAACTTATTTTGAAAGATGGAAGGGAAGAAAAAGGGTGAATAATGAGCTCAAGAGAGAATGCGAATTCTCCAGAGCAGATATTGAGGTTATATTGTTAAGTTAAATTTATGATTAGATTTATGGTTAAATTTATGATATTTTAAACAACTTTGACTTCAAGTTTGTCCTCAACTTATCCTTCCCTTTAAAGAAAAATTTCCTTGCTTTAGCATTGAACCTTCACTGCTTGTATTGACAGTTTTGTTTACCTTACCAGGACTTCCATGCTTCCATACAACATTTAAATCTAGCATAGTTTCTATTTCAAAATGATAATTTTTTCAAACACAATTATAATCAAGTGCTATAATGATGGCTAACTCATTGTTACTTAGTAAGGAGAAATGAAATGTTCAAACATTAGTATATTAAAGTAAAACTAATATTCCTTCTTAAATTGTATATACTGACTAATGAGCTTATCCAATAAACATATTCCTTAACCTGAACTTTGAAAAAAATAGAAAAGAAAGATATCTGGAATATCAACTATCTTTCTTACTGAAAAACCTAATTTAGAAGATTGTGGTGTATATGGGGCCAGAGCGGTTGCCAAGCAGTAAGACATTTGCTTTGCCCGAGCTAGCCTAGGACAGACTGCGGTTCAATCCCCAGGCGTCCCATATGGCTTACCAAGCCAGGAGCGGTTTCTGAGTGCATAGCCAGGAGTAACCCCTGAGCATCACTGGATGTGGCCCCAAAACAAACAACAACAAAAAGAAGATTATATATATATTTATATATATTTAGCCATAAATTGGTATTTCTATTATTGAACATTAGAGTTAAATAACTTTACTTATCAAGTTATAAGCTTGTGTGTGTGTGTATGTGTGTGTGTGTTTTATATGCAGTTATATAAGGTTTCCCTGTGCCGTGGCCTATCCTTTGAAATTTAGGACACAGACTTAGAGGAACAGGGCAACCTGTGCTTTTATCTATCTACTGCAACAGAAAACAGAGAGCACGAAAAGAAATTATTTTAACATGACAATGAACTTCATCAATTTGCCATGTTTTCTTATTCTAAGAGGAACTATGAGTTGGGAATGAATCACAAGCAATCATAAGAAACCCCTCCTCTTGTGGCCCCAGCGATAGCACAGCAGTAGGTGTTTGCCTTGCACGTGGCTGACCAACACGGACCTCAGTTCAATCCCTGGCATCCCATATGGTCCCCCAAAGCCAGGGGAGATTTCTGAGTCAGGAGTAACCCCTGAGCATCACCTAGTGTGCCCAAAAAAACAAAAAGCAAAACAAAAACAACAACAACAACAACAAAAATGCTCCTCCTTAAAAAAAAGTGACACTCTTCCTAAAATTATAACCAAATCAATAAATGGGTTTAGATTATGTATCTTAAGTTGATTGATTTAGATCATAATAATAGTAGGGCAGGTAAATAGTGGAAAGCATTCAACTTCAGATCGACAAGAGCTATACCTCATGAAGTATCTCCTGAATTAATACACATTTAATTATATACCAGAATTACTGTCATATATTACCCTACTCTCTATAAGCAATAAAATGCTATTATGTAATTCAATTAAATCTTATTTAACTCTTCTGTGTCAGACTGCAGGATATAAAACATCATTATTTTTCCTTCTTTCCTTCCTTCTTTCCTTCCTTTATTCCTACCTTCCTTTCTTCCTACCTTCCTTCCTAACTACCTTCCTTCCTTCCTTCCTTCCATTTTGGCTACACTTAGCCATGCTCAGAAGTTTCACCTAGCTCTACATAAGGGACCATCAGAGAGATGGGAATCAAACCCAGATTGGCCATGTGTAAGGCAAGTGCCCTACCCAGTATGCAATCTCTCTACCCTCTACAAGGTTGTTCTTGACCTTCTTATAGAGGGGAAGCAATAGTCAGACAACTGTAACAAATCAGGGGAAGAAATATAATCAAAACAAGCACATTAAACTGTAGGGATAAAAAAAATACTACATGAAACTAGCAATGGTTTCCATTATAAAGTAATATGTATTGGTGTTTAAAAATAAAGGTATATGCGTTGAAGGTATAAATGTAGGAAATGTGTAAATTAACCAAAGGTGCATGGGATTATGGTGTATTCGAGAACTCTCAGTTCAGAGGGAGATGGTAGATTGCATATTTTTTAAACACAATGAAGAAAATATGAGAGGATCTAAAATAGGAAGTTGCAAGGGATTGGGAGAGGGGAGGGAAAATAGTTCAAGGCATATAGCCAACATGAATTCAATACCCAGCACCACATACAGTCCTATGAGCACTGCCAGATGTTTGCCTTGAGCGCCACAGAATGTGACTCAAAAAAAAAATCTAAGCTGGAAAGTTTCTAATAAACTGACATATAGTGTAGGCAAAAATTGAAGAGATCCTAAGGCAATAGATATGTAAGTGGAAAGATGGGATAGATTTGCAGGCTATTTAAGTGTCAGAATCAATGGGATTCTTGCACTCTGCAGAAGGCAATTTGAAGACCCAGAAGTCAAGTGTTAAATGCAAAGTACAGATGCCAGAAAGGTTAACATTTTATCTCCTAAAGCAAGATCTTTCCTCCAAAATTATCTTAAACCTGTTCCAACATGTTCCTTGTCATTTAAACATCTGATCGGCAGATACCTGTTTTACTAGTGTCTAGAGTGTTGTGACCCTTATTTATAAGAAAAAAAAAATAATTAACTCTCTTTACAAGGTCCTCGTGCTATTCCTAGACTCTCCTTTTTTCCTGTCATATTATAATTAGACCATTCTTGGTAATTACCATGACAACTGACCCTTTTACAATCATATTAAAGGGCATGACTCTTTCCAACACTCATACTACATGAAAATCGCATGCATGATAGAAAGTAGTGCTTTCTCCTTTAATCCGCTGTCAGGGTTCAAATATTCAGGATGTCAACACCAGTGGCATCAGACTCTATATTCTATATACAGTTCAACATATTCCATTTCAGAAGTGCAAAGGACAGCTGACAGAAAATCTATGACTCAGACTCTAGCATAGAAAGCATTAATGCAAACATCCTCTGCCCAAAGGACTTGGCATTTACCACACTTTCTACTGGAAACACAAGGTTCCTGTGCCAAAGGTCAGGGGCTGAGGGATTAACTTTTCCCATATGTTTAAGCAAACTGTCCATCACAACTAAGCGCAGCATGAACACATACACACACATACACTCTACTTACTGTAGTTGATTATGAAAAAGGTCAGCTGAGTTATTAGCTGCCAAACACAAATACACACACAAATGCTAATATTAGCAAAATAAAAAATAACTAGTTTTTATATTCCACCCCCCCCAAAACTAAGTATTCCTGCTGATAGAATCGATTGCTTTGAAATACATAAATGTGAAAAAATGTTCACTTTTCAGTTCAAAGAGTCATGTATTTGCCTGATAGATTTTGCAAAACAAATAAATAAGTAAAATGGGAGCTGAGCCAGAACAACAGTAGAGATGATAGGATACTTCTCTTACATGCAGCTAATTTGGGTTAGCTATTTGATTACTATTTGGTTCCCAAGCCCATCAGGAATAATTCCTGAATGCAGAGCCAGGAGTAAATGCTGGGTATCACCAAGAGTAGCCAAAAAAACACCAAACAAAATTTAAAAATATAAATAAAATAAGCAACTGTCTTTCTCTTTCTTCTCTGCTCACCTGGCCAACAAGCACCTAAGACAGCAAATTCCCTGGGACCCACCCTCGGTAAGGATCCGCCCAATGCACGTGGGGCCCAACCTGCCTGGTGATTGGGAGCCCAGAGACTTATAAAGGTGCCAACCATGCGGCCTATTCCTTTCTCTTTCTTCTCTGCTCACCTGGCCAACAAGCACCTAAGACTGCAAACGCTCCAAGACCCTCAACCTGGCCTTATAACCATTGAATTCCAATTCAGTACTTTGTAAGAAATACCAGCAGGCGTGTGCTCGGCCCTTCCCAACCTCTTTGCCGCTGAGCTGCTACACCGAGGAAACCCTGAGCCACTAAAGACCAAAGCGTCTCTGGGGACCAGCTTCCACCTCTTCCACCGAGCTGCTAAGACCAAGACACCGCTAAGACCAAGGCAAATCCGGAGACCAGCTTCCTTGAGCACCCAGAGTCCTTAA
>PVKC010006794.1:19645-30616 GCA_004027635.1 Crocidura indochinensis | reverse complement strand
GCTATTAATTTGGAAAACTGGCAATAATAAATGAATTCCTTATGTTTTTGTACTTCTAGTTGATTAGTATTTCCATTAGTGTTCCACTAAATAAAAAGTATTGTGTTGTAACACTGTGGTCTCTTGTGCCATATGTATTATTCATTGTGGCTAGAGCCAATTTGTTCAAAAACATAATTATCTAATTCTGCATAGGAAAAACTCTTCTCATTACTGGAATACATTGTCTAATTCCAGTAAAAAGAATTTTCAAATATTCTTGGGCAAAATGTCCAACGCATGAGCTTCAAATCTGCTTTGTTTTGTTAAAATTAGAATCAACAGTTTGAGAGCTACAACTTCATAAGGAAATAATCGTATTAGTCACCCTCTTGGCACTACATGGGAATTAATCTTTTCCTTTCATCAATCTCTCTGACTCTTTCACAATATTATATTGTCCCCCTCAAAGCCAAATTAATAGTGTTTCTTCCTTCAAAACTCATGAATATACAACTAATATTCAATGATCTCTGAAGAAAAAAATGAGATGATTTAAACATTTCTAGCTTTTTGTTGTTGTTTGTTTTAGTTTTTGGTTTTTTTTTTTTTTTTGGCCACACCCGGTGATGCTCAGGGGTTACTCCCGGCTATGCTCTCAGAAATGGCTCCTGATTTTGGGGGGGCACACGTGGGACCCCAAGGGATTGAATGACGGTCCATTTAGGTCATCCACATGCAAGGCAAATGCCCTACTTCCACACCACCTCTCCAGCCCCCATTCTAGATTATTTTAATAGCAACTGTATTCCGGGGGATACTTGAAGAGGTTGCCATCCACCAGTTGTATCTTTATTGAAAATAAATTGCACTGAATATCCACTATCCAGATGATTATTAAGTTTTATAAATATACTTGGAACTTAAGGAAGTTTTAAGCAATTCACTTTGAATGTTGAGTAATATCAAAAGGTACAAGTCAAATTGCAAATAAAGGTAAATTTTAATTGCAAAAGCAAAAGTGATTTTTTTTGCACTCTAACCAATGTTCTCAAATGTTAATGCAATGTTGAATTTACTGTGAAAATTTACTTTATGTTGGATTATATCTGGCTAGAAATGATGAGTCAGAAGAGACTTGTATTCCAGAATAATCAACCAAGTGAATCAGTAAACCTCAAAAGCAAAACCCCACCAAGTGACCAGAAACAAGGAACCCACATATGAAGCTTTATCCTTTTAATTTTGTGAATTTTGACTCCCTTTTTCAGACACTTCATTTTAGAAAGCATCTGACCAGAGAGACCTTCCCACATCCCTTTACATGATCATGCTTTCATTCCTTGACATTTTCTCTGTTGTTTCTTGCTTTTTAAGAAGTTGCTCTTTCTTCTTGACCAGTATACTCTGCCCTAGAAATGACCTTGTTTAACAAGGTTAAATAAATAAATACTAATACATTGAAAAATTAAATTAAACATGTCAATGCAAGATTAAATAAATGAATAAACAAAATACTGTTGTTGACTCACACCATTATCTACAATAGTACCAACCCAAAGTAAAACTTAGCAACTGCTTCCTAATATTTATTTACCTTTCTTTTGCCTAATAGAATTAACAATGAACAATCATGCGTATCATGATTATGAGCAGGAATATCCAGTTTATTGATGGCTACATAATGGGTTAACAAAATTATTAGGTTAAACCCAAAATTAAATTGAAGATTTTCTACAGCAGCGGGGATGTACTTGGTTAGTTCTTTTAAGTTACTTCTGAGTCACACTTAGGATTAGAAATTTCCTCTGCTGAAGTCACTGGCCAAAGGATTTGCAGTTTTCACAAACCAAATTTCTAATTTTATTTATCCATGGCATTAAAATAATGTGCTGTTTGTGGTAGCATGTTACCATGTAGGAAATGCAATACTTACTCAACTTCCACCATGTTCTGTATTCAGGGATAGCTCCTAGAGTGTCATGAGAGATCATAAGGTACATGATTGTATCAGAATAAGTCACATGTAAGATAAATGCTTCATCGTGTTCACAATCTTTCTGACCCAAAAATGTACTTTCTGGCAGATCCAACTCAATTTCTCTCTTCAAACCAGTATTGCCAGAACTGCCCTTACATCTTGTTGTCCTTTAGAGTGGAAATTGGAGTGGGAGAAACCACAGGTAAGAACTTTCTATGCAGAAATCACTGCAAAAACATTTCTTTGTTTATTTAACTCTTAAGTGTATTTCTATTGGCCATATTTATTCAGTGCCTACTATTCCCCAACTAAACAGTTTGGTAATATTAATAATGCAGCAATAAACATCAGCGAAAATAATTTAGCTTCAGTGGGAACAGGATTCTGCATTAAATGCTTTATTATTGCTATTTTCTTTTTTCTATTAATTTAATTTTTTTCCGAGCTACATTAGATGTATCCCAGCTGTATGTCCAAGAACTAACCCTTAGGAGACCATTTATGGTGATAGGGTTTAAACCAGTGTCTTTTGTGTACAGGGTTAGCATCCTATAAACTATACTATCTCTCTGGCTTGTGTTTGTTTCATTTTTTCTATAGTTTTTTTCTTTTCTTTTTTTCTTTCTTCTTAGTATTTTTTAGGGCATATCCATCTGTGCTCAGGGCTTACTCCTGACTATACATTGTAGATCATACTTGGCAGAGCGCAGGGATCCTATCATTCCAGGAATTGAACCTTAAAAGAAATAATGTCCTGCCTGCTCGTCTATCTCTCCAACCCACCTACTCTTCTTTTTAAGAGAATGATACTTGGAGGCAGACAGACTTGAATTTCAATCCCAGAAGTAAGACTTCTTAAATTCTATGGCCTGGGGCAAGTTAATTAACATGTATATGCTTTGTTTATTTGTAAAATGAACATAATGCTATCTCCATTCAGGATCCTTTTAGAGGTCTAAATCAGATAACCCAATGAGAAATAGGTTTGACATATCATTACATAATGCCTGACATATAATAGCACTGAATTATTATTGCAATTGCTGTTATTATTTTAAATCAGTTTCGATCAGTTGTGAACAAATGGTTTCAAATGGTTAAATTTGTTTTGATTTCTTTAAGTTTCTTTCATTGCACTCTCCTTTAAGCTGGACTTCCTTTTCCCTATTCTTTCTAGGTTTAGCATTCTCACCTTTACTTTTCTTGATAATGCGACTCCTTCAAAAAATCTTAATGAAAGATCTGATTCTGCTTACTAAATACTAGTTATCAAGGTGTGAAATCCATGTGTGTTCCCTGCTAAATTGAGTTTACGTCCCTCTTCAACTGTGAGAGGAGAATTTCTGTCACAAATTAAAGAACTTAGTCTCAATCTATAGTAGGAAGAGATTGTCTTTGGCAGAGATCTGTATCTCTGAATGCTTTAAGAATTGGCCCTGATGATATCTTTGTTCCTTCAATTCCAATATAGTAGGAGTTGTATGGCTTAATAGTAAGACTCAAGGATCCCATGTGACTATTAGCCCTGAATCCCAATGAAAGATGTTAATCTTCTTATGCTATCCATTTATTCAGATTAAAAAATTACTATGTATCCACTAAGTTCAATGTTCTTTTCTCAGACCAATTTCAGATAAAATGATAAATATTTTTATTATTCACTTTTGAAGAAAACCATATAAGCTACCGACATAGTTTTAAATGCAAAGCACTTGCTATGTTCAATATAGACTACCATAATTGACTAAATCCAAAAAAATAGCATAAGTGAGCTAAAAACACAAAACACTATGACCATCCCTTATCTGTGTGTACAAGCTCTTTCTATATCTCCAAATGACAGATCTGTATAGACAGATATATGTGTAGAGTGACAAAACCTGTATGTATACACCCACATTGCTATCTATTCAGAGTGGTCTGGTGTATTGTAAATAGAGAATAAAAGAGAAAAAAATTCCATAAAGAGAAGTAGAATAATGTTTGCTCCTATCCTTCAATGCTCAATTATGTTGACATAGTTTGAAGTTTGTGCCAAGTCATTTTTCACTTAACTCTAGGGTTGAAACTGTACCAGTTGTTACTCGCTCCTACTTAGATAAACAACTGTAGCAAGCACTCAAGTGTGCCTCATGCTGACCTCATCAGAGAACCATGTGTAGGTGGACTTTTTGGAAAGTTCAAGGTCAGAAAAGTAAAAATTCCCAAATTGTTATCACAGATATAAAAACACTCTTAACTGCTCTTTCTTTTAGTTTTTAACTGCTTAGTTTCATTGAATTTTTCTAGTAATAATGTGTTGACCACTATTTTTTTTCAGAATCTGATACAAACAATTTCTATTTCATATTAAACATTCAATTGAGTTTTAGAGTTTCCGTTCTCAATTCAACACCCAGAGAATAATTTGCTTTAGAATAAGGTGAATAACTTTTGTTGGACAGTACAGACAATGCAGATAAATTAAAAATGGCTTGTCCCTTTAAGAAGCTCAACTATAGCTAGAAATGTGGGCATAAAATAAAATAATATTTCAAATCCATGTGAAAAAGCTGAGAAAATGGTCATGGGCAGCCAGAGAGGAAAAATTTATGGGGACCAGAGAAACTGGGACAGAAGAATGCTATGGAATTGTCTAGCCATGAAATTAGGAGATTATAAGGGACATTCAAGGCAAAGTAAAGAGCATAAGCAAATATATCTAAAATAGGAAAATGAACTTTGATTTTAGGAATATATAATTTATAATGGAGAAATAGCAAACATTTAGTAGCTTAACTCTTGGTTTGATGATTATGTTGGAGAGTATAGAAGACCAAAATGGATTTTCCCATAGTCGACATAGTTAAATGTGGGAAACATTTTCTAACATAGGAAATTTGGAACAAAGTTCTTGCAATTATGTAATTTAGAATCTAGTTTTATCCAAAAGACAAGAAATAAAGAAAAAGGAAGTGGAGAGCAGAGTACATTTGTTCACTGTTTTGGAAACTATAAACTGATGAAATAATTATGGGAATCCATATAATAGTCCCTCAAAAAATTAAAAATAGAAAGTGGAAAGTAATCCAGTTATCTCCACTTCTGGTTATTGATCCAAAGAATACAAAAACATGAATTCAAAGAGTTATATAAATATTTATTTTGTATTATTTGCAAGAACATTGAGTCAGATACCATCCAATATAATTAAATACCACATGTAAAGTATTCTTTTTTCTTTTTAGTTGTTACCATAGATTATTCCTTAGAGTCATAGCTACCTTTAAACTTTGTTATTAGATGTTGCTTGGGTACCAAAATAAAAAGAAGTTGTGAACATAACATGTATTTTATTAGAGTATAATGAAGCTGCATCAAAAGAATTTAGGTATATTTCCAACAAATGTTTACAATGATTTTTCTAAATCTAAATTAAGAATAATTTGAAAATGAAAAGTTGAACAATTTCTCATTGTAAAAAACATCTTACTTTAGACTTTTTAATCTTGAGTGAGACAAGGCTATGGTACTGTGTTAGAAAAGAGCTCAGAATATGACATAGCATATATACTATTATAACTGAGAAGAGTCTAAAAAACATGGGCTGAATATTGGCAAAATTTAAGTATACCTTGTTGTAGTATTATTTTTAGAGGGGGCTGAAAGTATGAGTCTGGAAATTCTACTCGAATATTTATTCTTTGTGTCAATTGAAACAAGGTTGTATACGAGCAATTCTACATACACCAATAAAAAGCAATCTTAACCAGTGCATCCTTGACTTTAAATACCAACCAAGCAACTCCAGTTCTCTTTACAGTCTGAGATTCTGTAAATTATTTGAATACCAAATAGGGTCTGGTCACAAGTAAGATTGTCTTGTTGCCTATTCCATTGATCACAGTTGATAAAGAAGGAAGTTGAATTTGTTCTAGACAATCATATATGTTGTTAAGCTTATTCTTTCTTTTTTGGGGGGTGATATATTCACACCTACCTGGTTATACTTAGGGCTTACTCCTTGTTCTGCTCTGAGGGATTTTTCACTTGTGGGCTCAGAGTTGTTTTTACTTTCTCTTTGGGGAGTGGTGTAGATTCACACCTAGATGTGCTCAGGGCTTACTCCTGGCTCTGTGCTGGGGGAACATCACTTTTGGGCTCAGGGGACCTTAGAAATGCAAAAAAAGCATAGGATTAGACATTGATGGGTCATGTGAAAGGCAAATGATTACTCTTGTACTAACTTTTCCTCCCTGACATGTTTTTCAGTTTATGTGCTAATGGTCAGGTAATTAATATGAAGAAATCATGAAATTGTGGGAAATGATGGCACAAAAATGTCAATAGAAAGTTGAGAATTGAAACAAGTTTTCACTGGATAAAGGGGTTCACTTATTTGGTTGAAAGTAGAAAGTGGCTTCTTTAAGGTTACTAGCCATCAAATGATTTTTGGGAAGCATTATTCTATTATTCTTAATCTCTATCTTGAAAGAAAACTTAATGTCTTTTGCTTTTCTTTTTGGGCCACACACAGCTGTACTCAGAGATTACTCCTGGTGATACTTGGGAAACATATGGCATTCTGAAGAATGGACCCTGTTTCATCATGTGTAAGGCAAGCACCCTACTTGCTATGCCATCACTTGATCCCCAAAACTCAATCTTCTTAAAGGACCCTTTCACTGCTATTAATTCTTGGAGCTGGTGGTCCTGTAAGCAAGTTGTAAAATCTTGAATCAATTGTAACTTGCCTCTGCGTTTTTCTCCAAAATAAGCTGTTTCTTATGAGGATTGTAACATGGAGAGAAATTTGGATGTAAGAAAGTAAGAATAGAAATCCTCTTCAACAGCACATTTACATAGAGCAGAGACCAGGAAATCTTTCTACCTTGGTATAAAACAAACTTTTATTTTTGTCAAAGAAAAGAATTGGGATGCTTCCAAATTAATGACTTTCCTCCACCCATATCAGAGACTTTTTATAATAGTAAACTTGCTAGAGGGCTCCATCTTTGCCTAATATTTTCATAGGGACTTCCTAAAGGAGCTTTTTTCCAAACAGCCCAAACAAACTGGACCCCCAAATGATTATTTCCTTCTTTCCTGCTAACAGGTCCCCCTTTGCCAGAAGACACACAGCACTTGGAGACAACCAAGAGGCAGGTTTTGGATCTATTCTGTTTAATCAAGAATGAACCACATGTCAGAGACTCGGTGTTCTAGATCAACAATTCCCAGGATTGATACATCTTAATCAAGTAATTAGGTGACTTTTTCCGTGGCGTTTTCCACACCGGAGAGAGGAACAGATTTGTCGCTCTGCTCTGATGGTTGCTAGCAGCAGTGTTGGTTGTTAACAGAGACATTTTACACGGAACCACCAGTTGGCAAGGGCTAACACTTTGTTACTTGCTATTCCCACATGCTGAGGATTGTGGGAAGGCTGCCAAGCTTTCTGTCTCCTGTAGCTCTTCTGCAACAGCTACAGAAAGCTTGGGAAAAAAATCAGGACGGACGGTGATATAAAGGCAGCAAGGGAACCATGTCCCAGGCTTCATACAAAACATGATATAATGAGAACATTAGTGGCATTTTTCCCCCTCTACATCCCCCCTCCAATCAAAGTCATTTGAAACTGAGTTTGATGCTTATAAAACTTCAGAGTCCTTGCAAAATCATATGAGCATCCTTATGCTAAAATGCAGATTCTGTATTTTCCCAATGGAGGCTTTATTTCTGACAGCCTTTGGGGGATGCTGCTAGTTTGGGAACTCAGTGGAAAGAACCAGGGCTGAGGCAATGATATTACTTGTCATCAGTAGGTTCTGGTAGAGATGGTGATGGTAGCATGATGTACATGATGTCTCCAAAATGACAATGATGCCTTTGTCAACATCCTTCCTTCTAGATACTTAGATTTGAATATATATATATGTATAAATATATATGTGTATATATATATGTGTATTAAGTTCTTAATCAGTAACCTCCACTAAATTGAATAAAATATTAGGAGTTAAGAGATCTGGATCCTGGTTTCAGTTCTGGTAAGAATCATTTGCATGACAATAGTTAAGTTACACAGTGCTGTCATATCGATGTGCACACCTGGACCTAAGAAATTGCAAATGTGCGCTAGAGAGTTCTACCTGAACTAACTTGATAAGAAGCCACAAGATGTCACAGTCTATTGAAAAGATGAAACCTGAGGTTGTACATATAACAACCCCAGATGTGTGTGTGTGTGTGTGTGTGTGTTTAAAAGTTGAGTGAAAAATCTCAGAAGGAAGCCTGCACCTAAAAACTCCTAAGAATCTTTTACAGCTCCTCTAAACTCATCCTAAATAGAGCCAGATTTTGCAAAGAAATAAGAGAAAAAAGATGGGAAAACTTACATTTCATAAACCCCCAAACTCAACTAATTTTTTTAAACTTATAAATTCAACATTCAGATACTCAAGTATTTCATCAAGTTTTACATGTCAAAATGCCACATAGACACCAACATTTTGTTTAGTTACTTTATATAGAAGTATATACTCTACCTTTGCTGATTAAGGCAATTTTAGTCTATCCCCTAAGCCTAACTACTAAAATATGTTATTAGGTAGGGTTGTATATGAACTCAGAATCTATTAATTTGTTACTTTTATACTTCATAAAATACAAAAAAATCAACTTCATAAAATGAATGGGCCTTTTTCATTCTTGGTCCCTGATAGCATAAAACACTGTAGTCCCCCAAATTGGAGGCCAATCATGACAAAGGCCAAGTGCTAGAGTCTGAGAATACCACCTAGGCTATTAGATATACAGATGCATGTAAGTATTACATAACCATACTCAAAGTTAAGTACAAAATGAGTAGGAAGGTGAGAGACCTATTGGAATTATTCGAGAAATCTGAGGTCACAGTGATGCTGACATTAAACTGCAGGTCCTAAGAATTAGACACGAAAACTTAATTCCTTGTTCCTGAGGTGAATAAGATGAAAATTGGGCTCCTAGATGAGCTAGGATGAAAGGCAGAAAATAGGTATATAGATTTGACTTTATAAATAAAATGGCATATCGATTAAATTAAAATGTTGAGCAATAAACAGGACAAAAGTGCTAAAGTATTAAAATATAAAGCTCACTACCTTCAAGATTTTTCTCATTCTTTTTGGGCCAAGCTTGGTGATGCACAGGGTTTACTAGTGACTCCATTTAGGGATCATTTCTGGCAGGGTCAAGAGACTGTATTGAGTGCCACTATTGAATCTCTGTTGACTAAGTACAAGGTAAGTTCCTTATTCACTGTACTCTCTTATTAGCCCATGATATCTTTAAATTAGCCATGGCATTTTTATTTGTTATGTAATATTCTAAGTTAAGAAAAATTTTAATTTTGAATTATTGGCATAAATTTTCCATTAAAGATTTGTGTAATGCCTATTTTAAGTATAAATTAGAAAAACTAACTCTATGCGAAATTGATGAAGTGACATAGCTCATAATTCATCCATGCATATGTATTTAATTTTCACAGAATAGTGAAAACATTGAACTTAACCCTTCTTTGCTTTATTGATGATGGAATGATTGAGTGTAAAAATTAGGCAGAAAGGTATAAATTGCTATTATTCCCTTTCCTTTAATTATTCTGTGTTTGTTCATCAGATGAGGTTGACTAACACAAGAAATTTTGTCAAATAGGAAGGATCATGATTGTATTTTTCCTGTGTTGAAAACAAGTTTCTGTTAACAAAAAGCATAGCCTCTTAGCACTGTGAGTGTTCAAATTTTTATTGAAAAATGTAAATTTTGGCTTTATACTTTTCTTCTGTCTTGCTGCTCTCCCACATATTATTAATTTATCAGAATTTCAAGCTTGTGTAATGCTATATATCAGTTGGGAGTCAAGATATTGTTTGTTGAGTATATTTCCTCCATTCATGTGAATGTTCCATTGTCCCCCTAATATTTTTTTTTATAAAATGCAAGTTCAAAGATGCCCTAAGAATTTCAATACTTCACAATAGATAAGAGTTGGAATCAACCTAGATGACCAACAACTGCTGAGATGATTTTGAAGTGTGGACATATATAGAAGGGAATATTACATGATACAATCATGCAATTTTCTGCAACATGTATGGGAGTGAAAGATATTATGTTAAATAAAGGAAGAGAAGAAGGATAAGCACATAATATTATTAATATGTGGTATTTAGAATCAATGTATGAAAAAATGCAGTGGTTTAAATAATGTTGCCTAGAATAATCTTTGCCCCAGTGTAAAATGAGGAGAAAAAGAAAAATGGACTAGAAGAGGAGAAAAACAGATCTGAAATAATGAGGGACAGAGGCCAAGGGGACTCAGATACATTGAGGATGTTAATAAAGGACAGAACTAAATACTCATATCATGGAGTCAACAACAAGAAAATCATGAGACTCAAACTTTAACAACCATGCATTAAAAAGGTGCCTATATGTTGGTAGGCTGAGCAGAGTGGTGCTGGCATGGGAAGGAACATTGGAGGAGAGAGGTTGTCATTGGTGGTGGGATTGGCATGTCTAAACATCATGTGTCTAAAACTTACCTGTGTATAACATGTAAATCATAATGCTGAGCAAAAACCAAGACCACTAATAACAGAAGACTGATTACAACAACAAAGATTGAACAGAACTCCTAGAACCATGATGAAAAACTCTCTCCTAGACTTCACCCTATGAATTACACAAATAACAAGATATCCAGCTACAGAGGCAGGATATAATCACACACATCTGAGTGGAAAGTTTCCTGCACCAAAAAAGATCTTGGGGTATGCAAACGAGTGAGCATGGAGCCGGTAGTTGTTCCCATGGCAATATGCTTCAAGGGCAGGAAATCCCTATATCTCTTAGGCCAAGGGAATTCCCACTGTAATTTTCCCTATATTTACCATGCCTATGCCAAAGAAGAAGAAGAAGAAGAAGAAGAAGAAGAAGAAGAAGAAGAAGAAGAAGAAGAAGAAGAAGAAGAAGAAGAAGAAGAA
>PVKC010006794.1:0-19545 GCA_004027635.1 Crocidura indochinensis | reverse complement strand
TTAATTTTATATAATTTTTCCTTTTTTCTGTTAAATGAGACAATTAACAAAGACATTGATTTTATAGGTACAAAACCTGAGTTTCTGAGGGGAATTGAGTGATTTGACTTCATCACCAAGATTTTTAGTATTAAATCAGAATTAGAATTAGAACTTAAATTTGTGACTTCAAATTCAGTGTCCTTTTGAGTTCCCCAGGGCAATTTCTTCCATAATTTTACTAAGAGGTCTATACTGGTAATGCTAAACTATTTTTCCCAGGGCTTGAACAAAACCATGAGAGGGAAACAGTCTGTTTTAGTTTATTAAAATATTACAAAATGAGCCTTTTCCCTTCCTCTAATTTTCAGACTTAGAAATAGCTTGAGAGGGACTCTTTTCTCTATATGACTTTAGCTTTGGGGACTAGGTGATAAAGGATCAGATTCTGGCTTCTTTATGCTTTAAACCAAAAATATGAGTAACGTAAGATCATAAAATAAGATCTAATATCCGTGGTTTCTAACAGATTAATGTGAAATAAATAAATGAGAGTTTTAAATCACAATGAAGGAGGGCTCTAATAGTCTTTTGGCTTAAAACATTGTCTAACAAGCTATTCCTGGCCCAGTTTCTTTGATAAAGTCTCCAAGAAGCTGCAGGGAAAAAATAAAACAAACAAAATAGTAGCAAAAATAAAAACAAATGCTAGTAGTCCTCTTTTGCCAAATTAGAGAGTCCATTCCACTAACTAAAATAACTGCAGAGTTAACTAGGGTACAATGAACTCATCTTTTCTCCAGAAATCAAAACAAACTTCCAGCCTAAAGGGATAGGGACACTGACTCAGAGATTCTGGCTTTATTCCAATGAAAAGCTAATTGTTTGCTTCATGATAATCTCATTGAAAAACAAAACAAAGAACTCACACTTATTTATACATAGATACAATACAAGCATTTCCTAAAGGAATCTTATTTAAAATATAGAAGAAGTTTTGCAAAACAATAACAAGCAAACAGCACAGTACAAAAGGGCTAAAGCATTGGAGTAATTACTTCTCTAATACAAACCAATAAGCCTATTAATATATGCTCAACTTTATCATTCAAAATAGACAAGCAGAGGCAGGAGAGATCCTGCCAAGTAGAGAGTTTACCTTGCATCTGGTCAACTAGGTTCAATCTCTGGCACCACCATAGCATTTATTGAGCACTGCAAAGTGATCCCTTAGTGAAGAGCTAGATATGAACCCTGACTATCACTTTGAATTGACCTGAAATGAGCAGAGAAAAGCAAAATGAATTCATAATGATAAAATAAAACATTATTTTGTACCTATTGCATTGGTGAAAAGTAGGACAAGACCAAGTATTTGCAAGAAAGTACAATTGTTGAAAAGCTAATATTCTGCTTATAAGGAAGGATCCAGTTTTTCTGAAAAACTACTAGGCATATTCTTATAAGGTTAGACATGTACTTGCCATTAATTCAGTAATTTGATTCCTAGGTATTTATCCAAGAAAACAAAAAACAAATGCTCACATATTTTTTATAAAATGTTGATAATGGTTGAAAACGAAAAACAAATGCTCACATATTTTTTATAAAATGTTGATAAATGTTTTCCATTCATAATACCTAGCAAAGAAATAAAATCTAATAAAAACTATCAGCATGGAACATAGATAAATAATTTGTGAATGTCAACACAGCATACCAGTAAAAATGAAACAAGGGATGTCAAGCTCCCTAACATAAATTGATCTCAAAACATTTTATCTATCCAATGAAAAAATCCAACCATAAACAGCAATAACAATAACAACACACTGGATTATTCAATTTACTTGATTTTTGAGGTCATCCAATATCAATACACATTGAGAAACTTAGAAAGTAGCTATGTCTTGAGAATGGGTATTAGAAAGAGAGTCCAGGATACTTTGTACTCTAGTCCAATGTTCTATATCTTTTTTGAATAATATTTGCATGTATAGATGCAATTGTCAAAAATATCACTTGTAAGATCTGTAATGAATATTTTTGAAAGTACTATGAAATAGTTTCTCACCTGGAGCTAAAATGTCTTCCCCTGTTGGACCTCCAGAATATTGCAAGGGCCAGGGCCACAGATCAAAGTTGTGTAACTATTGGGCAACTGCATGAGACCAAGACCACATTATACAAAGAGATATCAAAAGAATACATGGTTGGAAGGGGCAATGGTTAGGAAAAGATTAAAATGTAATGATCCAGGGGCCAGAAAGATAGAACAGTGGTAGGGCATTTACCTTGCATGCAGTCAACCCAGGATGAACTCTAATTTTATTCCCAGCATCCCATATGGTCCCCCAAACCTGCCAGGAGCGATTTCTGAGCACAGAGCCAGGAGTAACTCTTGAGTGTTGCTGGGTGTGATCCAAAAATTTTAAAACGAGTAGTGCTCCAAATTATACTTCTGGTACATTTTTTTTCTCTCCTTACATTTTTTTGTGTTTATGCATGGAGATGTGTAGGCAAAGAGCTACTCTTCCAAACACTGCTGCCTGGAGGGGCAGAGAGACTGCGGCAGCGACCGACCACTTTCTCAAAGAGCTGCACAAGCCCACTAACCCTGGGGAGTCTCCAACAGCTTATCCAGATCTGGACAATTTGGTGATGGTGATAGTGAGAATAGGAGAAAAAAGCCAGCAGAGCCCAAAAGAGGCTGATTTTTGAAAAGCCTGCATCTTAACTTTGTTTCAGGTGTATCTCTCGTTCCTAGTCATTGTCTTGATGTTTTAAATGCGTTTATAGTTTTCCATAATAAATGTTTCCAATTGCATATAATGTTTTACTGTGTATCGTAATATAATAGCTTTTTTTTTCAAACTGTGTTTTCTGTATAGATGTTCTTGTAATATTGTGTAGGGAAGTTTCATGAAAGAAACTAAGGATGGTCCAGGATAAAAGTGCTTTGTTAAATAGCATTAAAATGTTTAATCTACAGGTGTATTTTGGAAAAGACTGATAGTTTAATTACACTTTAGACTTTGTGACTTTTGGGAAGTAGTAGGGTTCCAGCCTTTGGCTGGTGGAAGTCAGGAAAACAAGAGCTTGTCTCTTTTTTATTTTCTTTTTTGTAAACAGAGAACCCAGAGATGTAACCACTACCCCAATTTCCTCCTATCTTACCTAGATTGGAGGGGTCTGTGGTTGCTAATAAAGGGGTTCCTCAGGGGTGTAAGGGAGATTCATTGAGAGATTCAACAAGAAGCCTCAGGTAGAAGCAAGATGGAGAGATGAAAGACCGTTGGGTGCAGAGAGGTTGTTTAGTTTAGAAGCCACACATGGTGGTTAGAGCATTATAATAATGCTTCATGTCTCCTGACTTCTACTGACTGCTTGTGGATCATTTCCTCACTGTTATCCTTAACCCTCAGACTCGCCAGGCCAAAGAAGCTGCAGGCGTTGGGCAGGCAAAGAAAGGCCTCACCATCCATCCACTATCATTCACCATCATCAAGGACTCATATTAGTTTAATTATTTCAACAGTACCAATTTATTAATAACATTTCTTGCATGTAAATTTCTAGAGCATATTTCTGCAACCAAGGGCCTAAATGCATTTCATTTAGCTTCTAACCATGCTGGTACAAAGATCAAGTTTCTTCCCTAGGTGTGTAATAGATTTTTTTCATTCATTCATTTTTACCTTATTTTTTTTTTCTGCCTTCAAGTCAACCGCCAATTCTACAAAAAGAGCTGTGTCTTGCTTGGCTTGCAATAGAAAATTATGTGTTTATAGTTTCAGCAGGGTAGTTTCTGAATGAGTAATATCAGTATTTTACTTTCAGTTATAGTAGAGACAGAACACACAACTTTACTCTTACAGATTTACATGAAGCACTATCCCATTAGGTAGAGGTGGGTGGGGAAGAAAAAAGCTGTGAAAACTTCTGATTATCTCTACACAATGTGACAGATTTTTGGATTTTAGTATCCTCAGAATTAAATTGGAGATTGCAGTTCCTAGAACCCAATTTAAGAATTAACAAGGTTAGTGGTTATTGACTCACTGAGAGTAAAATGGTGGGCTAGGTAATTTAATTGGCTATTTTAAAACATCATCAAAAGAGGCATCCAGTAAAAGTTAATAATAAGATGGCTGAAATTGGGATACAAGAGGAGATAAAAGGAAGCCATAACTAGGTCCACTTTCTTTGATCTCTCACCTACTTCCAGACAGATGGCAACAACAGCTGAAATCTCATCAAAGTACATGTCTGGAGACTAAAGAAAATTGAAGGACCAGGAGCCACTGAGACACAGTCCTAGGGAAGCCAGTGGCAGGTTTCAGAGAAATAAGCCCCAGCCATAGGACAAAGATGGGTCATAGATCTCTAGTTGCAAATTCTAAATAAAGTGTACATTGGCTAGAGAAAGGCATAGGAACAAGACCAGGCCATTGTACAATGGAATGGATCACAAGGGAGAGATGTAAGATGTTTTAATCTTAATTGGGCATTGAAGGACAGGAGCAATAATGTCATAAATGCATAAAAGAATCCAAATATTGAACCCAGATCCATCTATTTAAATTCTATCAAAACTATAACTTCTTAAACATTTGAATTTTGTATGTAAATCTTTTTTTTTTTTTTTTTTTGGTTTTTGGGTCAACCCCGGCAGTGCTCAGGAGTTACTCCTGACTCCATGCTCAGAAATTGCTCCTGACAGGCACGGGGGACCATATGGGGCACCGGGATTCGAACCGATGACCTTTTGCATGAAAGGCAAACGCCTTACCTCCATGCTATCTCCCGGGACCCGTATGTAAATCTTATATATAGTTCTCAAGAGTCAACAAGTTAAGAAATAATTTCACTTTTACACACTAAAATGGTGAAATATAACCATCTGTCCATGAAAACAACAACTTATTTTAAACCTAATTTGGGTTTCTTCTTTTAAATCATGATATGGTTGCCCATTCTTCAAAAACACTGAAGAGTTTTCCCTGTATTTTTTTTTGCTTGTTTATTATTTTTAATTCAATTGTGCTGAAACTACAAATGGTAAAAGTCACCAATGAAATAAAAATAAAAGAAGGACTTAGGCAGATTCTATAAATTCACTACTTGAATAATCGCTCCCTGCCATTTTAATTCAAGATAAACTAAGAATTAAACTTGGAAAAAGAATAATAAAGGCTGTGTTCACCATATACCTGTATGCTTTTTGAGAAAGAAGATGGTGAGGAAGTGAAAACTTGATGAACTCTGGAATTTTCCTCTATTGTGCTCTTGAGGAAAACAGCAAAACAAGAGGGAAATCACAATAAATCAAAGAGCACAAATAAATTTAGAACCCTAATGATCACTTAAAATGCTGTCTTTCACTTCTTTTTGTACTGATGTGGTGTTTCATCTTCTTTTTCCCCTTCGTCTCTCAAACTGATGATGAGAGCCTCTAGAAGGACTCCATTCATTTTCAGCATATTTGATTTTTACCCCAGTGTATTACTTTTCTCTTCTTCAAACAAAACCACATAACTTGAACTATCTAGTCCCGGCTTCCAGTTAGAGGGGGAAATAAGGAAGGTGCCAAGACCAAACAGGTGTAAGACTACTAAGTAGTAAGCTAGGCACAGAGGGGACCACATATTCTAGGAGCCCTGGGGGTGAGGGAGGACAATATGGGAGGTAGGTTGAGAACGAAGGTGGAGGGAGGACAATTGGTGATGAGAATCCGACTGATTTTATGCAAATATGTACCTAAAATATTATTGTCAACAATATTTAAGCCACTATGGTCAAAATAAAAATTATTTAAAAATTCTATAATTAATTAATTATATATTTGAAATAAATGAACTCCTAACAGGAAAAAATGCTGTCCTTATTGGGTCCAGATCAATAGCACAGTGGTAGGGTATTTACCTTGTACGAGGCTGACCCAGGACCAACCTGGGTTTGATGCCCAGCATCTCATATGGTTCCCCGAACCAGGAGAGTTCTGAATGCATAGCCAGGAGTAACCCTTTAGCGTCATCAGGTGTGGCCCCAAAACAAATAAACAAACAAAAATGTTGTCTCATTTATGCTGTTGATTTTGTTCTTATAGTTAAAGCATAATTGACATCTACATAAATTACTAAAACTTACTCACTGAAAATACATTTTTAAATATAAAATAAGAAATAGCCTAACAAAATTTCTAATATATATTTAATTTTATATTTATAAATCTGAATCTTATTCTTCCCCCTACTCTTCTTTATACTGTAATATTTTATGATACATACTCTGTGAAATTAATTTTTCTTTAAAAATATTTTTGTTGGAACCAGGGTGAGAGCATAGTGGAAGGGCATTTGCCTTGCATGTAGTAGAACTTGGGCTGACAGTGGTTGGAATCCAGGCATCCTATATGGTCCCCAAGCTAGGAAGGATTTCTGAGCGCATTGTCAGCGCATTCTGAGCATTACAGGTGTGGCCCCAAAACTCCCACATAACAGAAGGGTTAGAAGTAGAGAATAAGAAGATAAAAGTGAGAGGTTAAGGACTGTATCAAACCAATGCATCAAAGTAATATGCAATTTAAAAGATTGTATAATTTCTTTATACAATAACTTGTTCTGTGGCTCCAAATCTAGACATTTATTTGCTGTTTTTCTATTATATAAAAGAGCAAAATTTAATGTTGCCAAATTTCCTTCAAACAACTGTTTTCTCTCTTAATTTAGAAAGGGAGGAAAAATGAAAGGAGGGAAGGAAAGAAAAAAAAGAAATGAAGAAGAAAAGAAGATAGGAAGGAATAAAGGAAGGTAAGTAAGAAAGAAGGAAAGACTAAAGGAAGAACAGAAAGAAGTTACTAAAAACTAAAAAACAATGATGACGCAGAGTCTCAGTAACTCTCTGATGTCATTTGTACTGTATTGCTGCAATGTTTTAATCAATTGTCACAATCTGTACGTAATGTTTTATCAGCTCATAAGAACAATTAAATTGGGCAGGAGTTGGATCAAGTAGAGATTAAAAGCTATGGTAAGCAATGCTGAAGACAGAGTTAGCTAATTACATAAAACTTTTGGAAAAGCTGCTACTATTTGAATACAAAGACAGCAGATGGAAAACATAATTATATTCAAAATGAAACCCTGAATTGGATCTCTACAATTGTATCATCCTTCAAAAAATGGTAGATTTACCTACTGATCATGCTAAATAATTGAGTAGAACTTGTTCATGCAAAGGAACTAACCATTATTTTTCTTTACAATCCCATCTTTGTACAGATTATCATTTTATACTTTGTAAATAGTGAAGAAAAGATGCTGCAATGGAACGACGAAACAAAGAGAAGAGCAGGAAGTGATTGCTGGGTAGAAATCCTGAGGAGAGAAAATAATGCAATTGTCTTAATAAACACTTGTCAACACGAATTATTTAGAGTAAATTTTTCCAAAGATTATTTGGGATTTGTTGTAAATCTATCGTAGTAACAGAGCCATTTGTATTTCTTGCCTATGGGAACAGCAGCTATTCAGTTACTTGGTTGCCAACAGTCACTCCCTTCTTGCTCTATTCCCATTGGCCTGGAAACTAGCTCACTGGACCATTGGATTTAAAGTTAGTTTCCTCCTAACTTATTCAAGCCAATTTGATGTTCTAGGTCTTTAAATTTGAACAACCTGTAAGAATATCATTTATCTTTAGTCTGCAAGGTAGGTAGGGGACCCTGAAGTTTGAAACAAAGATTCCTGCTACTGCAAATCATTGAATCATTGAAGGTCATGATATCTAGAGAATGCATTCTAACCACTCAGCCCAACTCTCCAGATGTTTATGGTTTTCTACCACATCTGGCCTGTATCTGAAGTGTTTTTTCAGGAGTCTGGAATTAGAGTAGGAATGAACCAGAAATTCAGTGCTGGCCATTCTCACTGATATTTTAGGATAGTACTACTGAAGAGACATGTCCTAATGCTTAAGAGGCAAGGCATTAAACCATCCAAAGTCACCAGTTTCAAAGGTAATAAGATCCTGGGTTGCAGCAATAGTACAATGGGTGGGGCACTGGTCTTGCATGTGGCTGACCTGGGTTTGATCCCTGGCACCTCATATGATCCCCTGAACTCTCCAATTGCAGAGACTGAAGAAATCACTGAATACTACCATTGTGGCCCCCCAAATCAAAACTAGACAAACAAAAACTAAGAAGATGGGTGGTAAGGTTCACGCTCTAAGTTCCAGAGATGACTGAGTTGATTATCAAGATTTTCATGTTGAGGTTTCTAGTATCAATGGGTGATTTCAACAAAGATAAACCCAAACTTAACATGAACTTAATTTCATCTCTCCTCCCCAAAAGTAAGAAATTCCAAACTTGTTACATTAAGATAAATCATGCAGAAATGGTCCATCTGTTTATTACTTTGTGAAAGTAGAATTCAGCATTCATTTTTCTATTCCTTGTGGGTTTTTTCCAGAGAATGGTTTTAAAAAAGATGTGTCTACGTGTGGATCTTATCAGTCCATAACTCTTTTCAACATTCATGTCTGTTCTTTCTTCTCCTCATTCTTTAAATTTCTAACTGTAAGAGTAGATTTAACATCACTTCCAAAACCCTTAGTAAATCTCAAAAGAGATTCAAAACGGCTCAGGGGGATAGCAGTGGGTATGTTTGTTTGTGTAGAAAGGGCATGGTAATGAAAGTCAAACTTTAAAATCAGACAATCCTGGTTGAAATCTAACTTGATTCAAATCTGTGACCTTGAGAAAGTTATTTACTTTTCTAAGTCTTTGCTTTAGTCAATCATGAAAAAAGTAGGGCAGAGAGATGATATTTCTTAAGATGACTGTAAAAATAAATCAACGAATATGTATGCAATTAACACAACATAAATATTTGCCTTATAATTGGGAAGTCAATATGTTTTTTGTAAATTTCCTCTGTTAGATAGAAAATTATTTATTTAAGATTCTTTCTTGATAGGGAGGGTCTTCCAAGTGGTTCTGGAAAGGCCTATGGGCCTTACCAGAAATTCTGGGCCAACTTAGTTAAGTGAAAGGGCTGAAGGATCTGAAGCTTCTCATGTTCTACAGTGCTGTGCTTACCTAGACCACCTTTATGGTGCTGGAAGCCTCCAGAACCCAATTCCACTATGCTTCGGAACCATGTTGTGCCAGGTATTTTACCCAGATTTATCTCCCAAATTTGGTTTCGTATTTGGGGCATGTAGTTGGACCAGAAGCCTCCATCTAGTTTTTATTTCTAGGAACTATACTGCTTTTAAAAACTTTCAGTCTTGGACCGGGCGTTGGCGCTGGAGGTAAGGTGCCTGCCTTGCCTGCGCTAGCCTAGGAAGGACCACAGTTCGATCCCTCGGTTCCCATATGGTCCCCCAAGCCAGGAGTGACTTCTGAGCGCATAGCCAGGAGTAACCCCTGAGTGTCACTGGGTGTGGCCCAAAAACCAAAAAAAAAAAAAAAAAACTTTCAGTCTTAATTCAACAACATAAGCTACACCAGAGAAGAGTATGAATCTTCCTTGAATTAATCAAATTGCAATACTGACCTGTCAGCTCCTTCCAGATCACTTGTAGCATCTCTAAACAACTCTTAGGAAATGCAGGGGTTGAAAACTCTTATTCTGAATACCACCAGCTTGGACAATATCAGAATCAAGTGAGTCCCAAACTGGAAAATATCTTCTAAGTCCACATTACTTTGTGAAATTCAATAATATATATAGTATAAACTTGTACTAAGTTATGTGTTCATATATGTATATTAATGAAGTAAAATTCCATAAATGTAATATATTTTTATTTCAATTTAGTCTTGAAGTTTCATCCAGAAGTTATCAGGGATTATTCCAAATTTAGTGCATGGTGGGACCTACATTGGGAGTCCAGCATGAGCACTGAATCCTAAGATCCTAGACAGATTGATCAAAAGACTATACTTGACATGTTGCCAACATCAACTGAGTGATGTTTTCTTGAAACATTTGACATAATTTTCAAAATCATCATGTTTATATTATTCCTCTAATACATCTGAGTTGATGGTGAAAGTAATGACTTGAGTAAAATTATTTCTATTGCAACTGTCTCTAGTATTATGCCTGCTTCTAGAATTCCTTGTCAATATCTGGTCAGCGTAGTAGTCTCAAATTCCCTTTAAAAGTTGTCTCATCACACACACACACACACACACACACACATCTATCTTGGAAATTTGAAAGCACAATTCTCCGTATTGTTTTTACTTTGTTTTCTTGCATTGAATTATACCATAGGTGTCCTTATTACTGGCCATTGGGTGTTTCTACTGGAAAAACAATGTTGAGAAATCTGGCAAGAGCCAGGTTTTTAATTATGATATGCATTCTTCTTATTCCTCTAACATTGATTTACCCATGCCATTATCCAGGACAAGAAGTGTAACGCACAAATTGTAAGTTTCCCCCAAAACAAAAACTTCATAAAATAACTATAAGGATTTAAACAGAGAACTTATGCAACATATTTATTATTTTTAATGTGGGCATAATTAAATGTAGATTTATTTCTATTTTGCTTTTGTTCTCTTTGTGAAACTAGTAAATAAAGAAGCGAGATGCTCTTTGTTGAACTATATTCATGTTCAAATGAGTCAGGTTGTTAGATTTCCCATAAATAATCAGTAAATTATTTCCATCATTTATAATTCACAGGATTGTGTGTATTGTTGTAAAATGATCTTCAGCGACGTGACTTTCAGTATATTAACATTATCCCAGAATGAAAACTAACTGATGAGATTCATTATTAGTGATAAAATGTGAATTTCTAGCACACACTTTATTTTCTGGGTAATGATTATTGGGTCAAATAATCCTAAGAATAGATATGCTTAATTATTCAGATTCAATAATTATTACCCATCAAAATTCCAACAGTGTTTTTGTCACTCGCATGTCTACAAGGTGATAGAGCGTCAATTCTGTCTCCTTCAAGGCAAGTCATCACCTTGTTTCATATCACAATGGTCTTTTGATTGCAGAGCCCTTCCATTATTTTCCTTGCCTGGCAAAAGGATGTAGAGAGAAGAAAACTCTACCTGTGTCTCCAGCAATAGTTAAGCTCATTCTACTGATTTACAAATAAATTCCATATAAGTAAAATCTTTGATCCTTATAAAGTCAACCATGTTGCTTTTTGTAATCTTTCTGAGAGTAACAACCAATTTAGACTTGAAGACAAGATCAAAGAGAAAAGGTTTATTTTGATCTTCCATCCATATAGTTTCTTTTTCCGGTGTTCTACAGACCAGAGAACATGCTGAAATTTGTGCACATTTGCAAATACTGCCCATATATTCCACCTTCATCATTCAATTAACTCCCACAAAAAAAAAAGGCTATAGCAATAGAAAACAAAAAGAAGCAGAGTATTCCAAATACCTTCTATTGTTTTTTAAGATTTTTTCCCTAAGATTATTTTTATGTTCTGTGCAATTAACCACATCTCCTTTGATTTAAGAATAGGATTAAAAGGTTCCTATACAAACAACTCAAGAAAACTAGCAGTAGACTAGGACCTTAAGGACATTCTGAAAAAGATTCCTTTAGTCTTGAGAGGCCTGTGTCATCAGTTGTAAGCAAAGCCTCAGTCTTCTGGCTAGGAAATTCCTTTTATTAAAAAATTGATTATTGAGACCACCGTGAAACACAAGTCCTTCCTAGTTGCATTTCAGTCATATAGTGACAGTGAACTAGGGCCATTCCCACCACCAATATTGATCTCCTTCCACCAAAGTTTCCAGCATGCATCCATACCTCAACCCTTAATCCCTGGGTCTACCAGTGTAATAGGACCATTTTATGTTTAGATTGTTGAAGTTTGGGTTCCTTGATTCTATTATTCTATCCTATTGTCATTGACTTTGGCTTTGGTATTTAGTTCTGAACTCAATGCAATTTAAGACCAGTCAATTCAGTTACCTTCAAGAAATTATTCCTTCTTTGCCTTTAAATGCCTGAATAATATTTTGAAATGGCCTGTTTTCTCATTGAATGATTTTCCCAACAATAATAATTGCCTTGCATGTAGTATCGCCAGGTTTGATTCACCAGCATCTTATATGGTCCCTCAAACACTGTCAGGAGTGATGATTGCATGTAGCATCAAGACAGGCCCCAGAGCACCACTTGGTATGGCCTCTAAAAACAAGCAAAAAACATCTAACATTTATGTAATCCAGTGATTTCACTTCTTGTCATTTATTCCAAGAATATAAAAACATATCTTTTAAAAAAAATGTTTTTTTCTTAAGAAAAATCTGTTATTTTTTGATGAAAGTAATTTTAAATGACTCATTTTGAAAATAATAAAAATAAAAATAACATTTCTACTACAGACAAATTGAAGAATGAAAGTAAAGAGGATCTTATATAAATGGCAGAACATATTTCAAAAGATCCTGTAACATAGTTATAGACACTTGAGGATGGTACATACTCTTACAGAAATTTAGCGGGGCTATTGTAAACTTAGAGGTTCTACAGTCTACTTCAGAACACCTCAGTTGGGGCTGGAGAGAAAGCACAGTGGTGGAGTATTTTCCTTGCATTTTGACGACTTTGGCCAGACCCAGTTCGATTCCTAGCACCCCAAATGGTTCTCCAAGCCTGCCAGGAGCAATTTCTGAAAGCAGAGCCAGCAGTGGCCCCTGGGTGTTGCTGGGAGTGGCGCAGAGCCAATCAATAAATAAATAAATGAATAAAATAAAAAAAAGAACACCTTGATTGACAACTCATGTACACAGAAAAGCACAATTTATATCCATTTCTTATATTTGTTGAAATTCTACTCACAACTACAGGTCTTTAAAACATACATTTACAACAATGTTTTCTTTTCAAATATCTAAAGAAGCTAAAAATGTGAACAGGATTGGAAAACTCTTGAGAAACAAAACCATGCTATGATTTAGACATAAAGTACTGAATAAAAGGTTTGCATATTGCCACTTTTTAAAATAAGCAATATTGCTCTAGAACTTTAACCTATAACTATAACAGAAAGCTTTCAAATGTTTATCACTCTCACTGAACAGATATGTATTCTGTATTCTACTAAAGACTTAACTCTATCTTTCACTATAGAATGGCCTCATTTGTTAATTATATATAAATTTACATATGCATATAGGAGCATATAACTACAAATCATATGTATATCTAAATGTTCCAAGATTATGGTCAAAGTGCTTTATTTTTAATTTTTTATTTATTTTTTGGGGGGGCCACACCCAGTGGTGATCAGGGGTTACTTCAAGCTCTATGCTTATAAATCATTCCTGGCAGGCTTGAGGACCATAGGGGATGCTGAGGATTGAACCCAGATTGGTCCCAGGTTGGCCACGTGCAAATCAAACACCCTACCCTCTGTGCTACATTATTTTATAATCAGACTGACTTCATCCATATATTATTACAAAGAGACTGCCACTACTATGAAACGTGGACATAAGAGTAATGATTCCTTATTAGATAGAAAAAAAATCAAACTACCCAAACTCAGACGACTGCAAGTATGTCAAAAGGTTTCAGCTCCTGTCCAAACTGAACCTGTTAGCAATGATTACTCTGCCTTTAAGTTTGTAAATGACAATTTCCCAGCAGGCTACAGTATTTTGATCGCCCTCATAGAGTCTGTATAATTGGCTACCCATAAAAAACCCTCTTCATAGACAGTCTTGTTAGCTCGTGGGGAAAGAATGGTGCAGGCAAGACATCAAAAGGTTGAATATGGAAAAGGAATGAAAGGCTCTAGCAGCCTGCTGCATCCTGGTAATTGGAGAGCAAGGGAATATCTTTTCTCTCTCTCTCTCAAACACACCCTCTCTCCCTCTATGTGTGTCTGTCTGTGTGTGTGAAAATGCACATAACAGCCCCTGTGTTGAGGACTGCCAAGTGAGCAGCTCAAAACAGGTGGGAGACTAGAGACTAAAAGCAGTTGAGTGACTGCACATTGGCAGGTAGTATACATGTCACAGAACTTTCCCAGGCTTTAGAAGCAATCTGCCACTGCTGCTGCGGACACTGAGGCCTGGGAAAATGTCTCCTGATAATAGTTATCATTGGATCTCAGGTACTTAGAGGCTTTTACTTTTGTCTTTATTTGTAAGGAATGGAGATGGAGGCATTTGCAATTGGAACTACATTATTGCATTGAGTCTGAAAAAGCATAGGAATTGTTCTTGGAGCTAAGGAAGAATTGGTTTCGATCCCAACTGTTGTTGATTCTTGGCTGTGAAATGTAGAGTGAAAGGATCGACTTTTCAACAATTAAATAGAGGTAATAATATCTCTATCACAGATTTCGAAGGGGGATTGGATAGCTTAATGTGGCATATACCTTATAAAACTGTTAATTACTTATTAGATAGTTGTAGTCATGTTTCTCTGTTTTGAACAAAATACTTTGTAGGTACTAAAAAGAGACAAAACTTCCTTTGCTTAGTCTTATCATTGACATTAACTTGACACAAAATGAATAATATTTTTTCTGTATTCCTTATAAGGAACCAAAGAAAATTATTTTCCTAATATGAACAATAGCACAGACCATGAGAAAGAAATCTGGTCCTTACAAAGCTCAGCCACATGTTGTTGTGATGCTTCTCTTATTCACAGTTCTTCTGCTTTTGAGCGTCTCATCAGGACAGCCCTTCCCTAATCTCAGAGATGTGTTCTGCCCATCCACAGACCTATAAAACTTTATATACTCTCTATAAATGGGCAGAAATTATTATCGTTGCTCTTTCATCCTAACAACAGACTTGGTATTCTCTTTGAAATAGAAGCTGTGTGCCTCCTAGAAATTCCTCTTGGAGATAAAAAATACTTAATCTTTCTTCCTTTTCCTTTCTTTCATTCTTTTTCTTTCTTTCTTCCTTGCTTCCTTTCTTTTATCTTTCTTTCCTCCTTCCTTTCTTCTTTCTTTCCTTCTTCCTTCCTTTCTTCCTTCTTTCTTTCTTCCTTGTTTCTTTCTTCCTTCCTTTCTTTCTTTCTTCCTTCTTCCTTCCTTCCTTCCTTTCTCTTTCTTTCTTTTCTTTTCTTCCTTTCTTCGTTTTCTTTTTTCCTTCCTTCTTTCTTTTTTCTTTGTTTTCTTCCTTCCTTCCTTTCTTTTTTCTTCATTTATTTCTTTTTCCTTCTTTCTTTCCTCCTTCTTTCTTTCCTCTCATTCTTTCTTTCCTCTATTCTTTCTTTCTTCTTTCTCTCTTTCTTTTTTCTTCCTTCATTTCTTTTTTCATTTCTTTTTTCCTTACTTCTTTCTTTTTTCTTTCTTTCCTCTATTCTTTCTTTTTTCCTTTATTCTTTCTTTCTTTCTTTCTTTCTTTCTTCCTTCCTTCCTTCCTTCCTTCCTTTCTTTCTTTCTTTCTCTCTTCCTTCTTTCTTTCTTTTCTTTCTGTGATCAGACAACTATCAGATAACTTATCTGATAAGACACAATTTTTAAAAAAAACCATTCATTTTCACAGAACCAAGGGGTTTGAACTTTAAAAGGACTGTCACAAAATATTTGGGGCCACTGAGTATTCCTTTTACTTTGTCATAGAATAAATTTTTCTTAGTTTTATTTCTTTCTGTCACTCTATGTCTGCAAATTGTTTTCATGCATACACTATATTCACAGAATAAAGCTCACTAAGCAATTACATCTCAGTTAATTGACAACTTTACTAGTCTGATGCAAAAAAAATTGAAGAACAAGTGAACCCCCCAAATAAATAAATGGGAATATATATCAGATAATAAATGATAAATAAAAACACTATCTCAGCTACCAGGTGTGTCTTCTGCTAATGCCTCACATTTGAGTCCTTCCCTGAGAATTTCAGCCAAGAGTAGTAGACTCAACCAAGTCTGGTCCCTTCTTAGGCATTGACAGTCTTTATCCAATGAGACATACATTCAGTGTGATACAAGTTTGACCCTTTACCTCAAATGGAGGTGACTCTGAAATGTTATGGCAAACCCCAAACTTTCCAGGAGTCAGATAATCCCTTTACCAGAACTTCATTGATAGTTAATTATAGATCCATCCCAGGGTACAGATAACTATCTGAGACCCACCCAGAAATGGGCAGGGCCTTGGGAATGATATTACCTTTACTTTACCTGCAAGACCCTGCCCATTTCCTGGGAGGGGTCCTGGAAAGGTACTTAAGGGCTTTGACCCAGAGGATTGGATCTTTTGTCTTTGACCTTTGGCCCTTTTGTATTAATGCCAGCTTGGAGGTCAGAGGAAAGATGGCTGAGAGAAGTTAAGATGCAAGGCTAGCTAATAATGGCTGAATGATTAATTGGTTATGATATAGGCCACACATGTGGTAGCTAGGGCTGAATAAAGATGTTAGCTCTCACGAAGCCTGTGTGATGAGTCTAATTCTCGCCACAACCATCTGAAGATGCTGACAGCGCCAGTTAATGGAGGATGGAGCCACATGGCTTGGGATGGCAGACAAAGGCCTCCATCTCCATCCAAGTCCATTGTAAAGCCTGATTTACAACAGTTAATATCTTCTCTTCTTTCCTTGAACCATTGATAGAAGTATTGTCATTTTAGTCACTTTACTAATTGAGGGTTCTACCAGAATAACATGTTGCATTCTGTAATTGGGCAACATTTGTGCAACTTAAAGAACAGAGGAAGCAGGAGAGACTTCAAGCTGGGCTATTGATCTGACAACTATAAAGGGAGAGAGAAAAGAAAGAAGGATCATGCATGAAAAGAGTCAGACTATAATTCTGGAAAAAAATCACAAAAGTACTAAAGAAGGGTCTGAGAGAAATGATTGCCCAGTTAAAGAACTCTGAATTGGAAATTAGATATATATACTCTAGAATTCCTACAGTAGCAAGGCACTGACCAGCAGAAGTATAAGGAGATTGTGGTTAGAGCTTGAATGTTTTAAACAGATCGATGCAAAACCCATGAAGTTAAGAAATCAATACTCCCTGGCCATCTTTTTTTTTTTTTGGCAGTTATTTTCTAGGTAGATCTTGGGGGAGATCTCCATAGCCACCAAATTTCCATGCATAGCTACTCATTATTTCTTTCCCTTCCCCAAGGAATCTGACCAGTAACAGTTGCTCTTAAGAGTGTGCTGAGGGTGGAGGATATGGGAGACAGAATGGGAATGGAGGTGGAGGGAGGACAACTTGGTGATGGGAATTCCCCTGATTCAATGTTTATTTGTAAATGGAATATTACTGTGAATATCATGTAAACCACTATGATTAAAATAAAAAAAAGTTAAAAAAAAAGAGTGTGCTGAGGAAGCAAATAAAAAAACTAAAATTTTGAGTGATATCGGTTGTGTGCTGACTGATAATGAAGATTCCATTTCTCTTGTATGTAGAGTGCTCACAATGTGTGTGTATTGTGAGTGAGAGAGAAAGATTGTTAAAATTTCTCTGACATAAACTAGAATAGAAAATTAATGGAAAGAAATGCATTGGCAGATCCACTATCCGAGGCTTTGAGAGGATGGAGTAATAATATTATAAAGACAAAGGATTCAGAGGGCTGTTTCAGAGTGCAATTTTTGAATTGGAAAAAGACAATAAAAGGTTGAGAGTGATTAATCACCAATTAAAAACAAAGTGGGAAAGTCACAGGGTCCCTTTGGCAGCACATAAAGGAACTCTTATCTCCTATAGTCAGAGGGCAGAACAGGCCAAAGATCAGTCCCAAGACTTAATTATGAGAATAACAAAGCTTTAGGAAAGGTTAAATTCTCAACTCTAGTCTTCAAAGGTTAGGACCCTTGTTGAGAAAGAGTAGATATTGAAGTATCTAACTTAATGCACTTATAAATATGAAACTCCCAGATATTTATGAAATTGTTAGACCCAAAGAAGTGATTACTCCTCCGAATAGAATATCAACATTTTCTTCTTTCTGAACCATAAGGAAAATTTGTTGCCATGAAAAAGATCATGCAATGATGTTTGATCTAACCTCTGCTGGTTTTTTTTGCAGCCACTAGATTAAAATTGAGTTCAAATTATTATGTTAAGGAAGAAGGAAGGAAGGAAGAAAGGATGCAAAAGAGAACTACCATGGAAGAAAAATTAGAAATGAATATATTGAGAAAAAAATCCATGAAAAGCAGCCTAAGCTATCCATGACCAGAAACATTCATTAGGCAACTAGACTTTGCAAAAAATTCAGAACAGATGACATTTTCCCAAGAATTAAGGAATATGATGATAAGCGGGATACAGAATTGAAGAACATTTCCTATAGGTCAGGGTTGATGAACTGGTCTTCTGAGTCTTCAGAGTGACAGTGAGAAATATAAGAAGCTAAAAGGTCCAAATTGGTAAAAAAAAAAATTATCCATCAGTACAAATGGAAATTACAATCATCTTAATGAATGAACAGCCTGGAGAAGTAACCAGAATGATGTGGAAATCATAAGAAAAACAATATCCCAGAGATGAGGCAAGTGATCATTCAATACCATTAATGATCAATCTATGAAATTAATTATCAGTTACCAAAAGTTTGAAGCTTTCTCCATAAAACATCGTTTGCTTAATTTTCAGACTATAATAAGTTATCGGACCCATTGACTGAAGGAAAAGTCTAGGTTCCCAGGAAAAATGCCATAAACATGATAATTATATATAGTAATGGTCCTCCAAATTCTCCTCTCAATAGATGGTCAATTATTTAATTATGCAACCATTTACTGAGAAGTAAAGAATACTGACATTTCAAGGATTGTGAAACACAGTGAGGCTAGTAGTCACGTACTAGAAGTCCTTATGTTTCCCAGTTAAAGCCAAAAAGATTGCATGGAGGTAAGGCGTTTGCCTTTCATGCAGAAGGTCATTGGTTCGAAAGCCAAAATGTTAAAGGCTTGTTCTAGGGGCAATTTTCCTTTAAGTCTTACATACAGTGTGGTTCTTCTTTAGTAGATCTATAGGGTCATTCCATATTCTTTTATGTGTAATTGTATCGGATACATGTGGGCGCCAGAAAGTCTTTAACGACATCCTGACATGTAGAATCAGTAGAGGGGAAGGCAAGTGGAAGTCATAGCACAGGACAGTAAGTATTGAGCCACAGACAGTACCACATTTACAGATCTAAGGGATACAGCTCATTGGTCTTCATTATTCACTAGTGCTGAAGGAATAAACTTATAAACAGAAGCCACAGGATAAGATATGTTGGATTGATATAGACCCAACCTCCTGGGTTCTCATTAAGACTGATTTAACTACTGATGCTGCCATTTTTCTAACCTGGTACAGCAGAGAGCAATGCTGAGAATCATTCAATTGAAGACATCCATCAGCTGTTTGTTAGTGGATTAATAAATTTTGAAACTCTTGTGCAGTGAAAATCAGTCATTAATCTTAACTAGGATTAAAAGTAATTGCTTTGTATTTCCTTTTGCTGTTTGTCTCATCCAGAGCTACTGGGTGTGTATTTGAATATTGGATCTGCCAATGCAGTATACTAAATAATTTTAGGGTAACTCACCCACTTCACAAAAATATGGTA
>PVKC010006793.1:0-30529 GCA_004027635.1 Crocidura indochinensis | reverse complement strand
TCTACATTTATTTCTCTACTTCCTGGTATATCTTTAGTGACTGTAAGCTGGCTCCCATCACACCACTGTACTAAATCTTTCTAAGCCAGGTCATCATCACCATACTACCAGGTATAACCATCCTTATTTATTTATTTATTTATTTTTCTTTTACATTTCAGAAGTATTTATTTCATTGATTTTTTATCCCACTACACCATCCACGAAATACTTGACTCTCCTGTTTTTTTTTCTTTTTTTAATAATATATTTTAGTTAAACACCTTGATTACAAATATGATTGTGTTTGGGTTTCAGTCATGTAAAGAACACCACCCATCACCAGTGCAACATTCCCATCACCATTGTCCTAAATCTCCCTCCTCCCCACACACCACCCACCTGTACTCAAGACAGGCTCTCCATTTCACTCATAGGTTCTCATTTTTAGGACAGTTCAAAATGTAGTTATTTCTCTAACTAAATTTATCACTCTTTGTGGTGAGCTTCATGAGGTGAACTGGAACTTCCAGCTCTTTTCTCTTTTGTGTCTGAAAATTATAATTATTGCAGGAATGTCTTTCATTTTTCTTAAAACCCATAGATGAGTGATGCCATTCTGAGTTTTTCTCGCTCTCTGACTTCATTTCACTCAGCATGATAGATTCCATGTACATCCATGTGTAGGAAAATTTCATGACTTCATCTCTCCTGACAGCTGCATAATATTCCATTGTGTATATGTACCACAGTTTCTTTAGCCATTCGTCTGTTGAAGGGCATCTTGGTTGTTTACAGAGTCTTGCTATGGTAAATAGTGCTGCGATGAATATAGGTGTAAGGAAGGGGTTTTGTATTGTATTTTTGTGTTCCTAGGGTATATTCCTAGGAGTGGTATAGCTGGATCGTATGGGAGCTCGATTTCCAGTTTCTGGAGGAATCTCCATATCACTTTCCATAAAGGTTGAACTAGATAGCATTCCCACCAGCAGTGGATAAGAGTTCCTTTCTCTCCACATCCCCGCCAACACTGTTTGTTCTCATTCTTTGTGACGTGTGCCATTCTCTGTGGTGTGAGGTGGTACCTCATCGTTGTTTTGATTTGCATCTCCCTGATGATTAGTGAAGTAGAGCATTTTTCATGTGTCTTTTGGCCATTTGTATTTCTTCTTTGTCAAAGTGTCTGTCCATTTCGTCTCCACATTTTTTGATGGGATTAGATGTTTTTTTCTTGTAAAGTTCTGTCTGTGCATTGTATATTTTGGAGATTAGCCCCTTATCTGATGGGTACTGGATGAATAGTTTCTCCCACTCAGTGGGTGGCTCTTGTATCCAGGGCGCTATTTCCTTTGAAGTGCAGAAGCTTTTCAGCTTAATATATTCCCATCTGTTAATATCTGCTTTCACCTGCTTGGAGACTGCATTTTCCTCCTTGAACATGCCTGTAGTCTCAATGTCCTGCAGTGTTTTGCCTACGTGTTGTTCTATGTATTTTATGGTTTCAGGTTTGATATCAAGGTCTTTCATCCATTGGGATTTTATCTTGGTACATGATGTTAGCTGGGGGTCTAAGTTCAATTTTTTGCAAGTGGCTAGCCAGCTGAGCCAACAGCACTTGTTGAAGAGGCTTTCTTTGCTCCATTTAAAATTTCTTGCTCCTTTATCAAAAATTAGGTGACTGTATGTCTGGGGAACATTTTCTGAATATTCAAGCTTTGTCATCAATGGATAGGTCAACCAGGCTGAAACCCAACAAGAATATACTGAACCAGAGGAGAGAAATGGAAGAAAGAGGCCTAGTGGGTATATATAGGACACTTCATTCCCAGAAACCTGGATACACATTCTTCTCCAATGTACATGGAACATTCTCCAGGATAGACTACATGCTTGCACATAAAACATATCTTCATAATATCAAGAGGATAGAAATTTTGCAGGCTACCTTTGCTGACTACAAGGCTCTGAAATTATTTGTGAATTCCAAAGGAACAAAGAAGAAAAACTCTAACACCTGGAAGTTAAACAGCCTCATGCTGAATAACCAGTGGGTCCGAGATGAAATCAAAGAGTAAATCAAAAGGTTCCTGGAAACAAATGATAATGAAGACACAAACTATCAGAATTTATGGGACACAGCAAAAGCAGTACTGAGAGGAATATTTATAGCTTTGCAAGCACACATCAGGAAGGAAGAAGGGGCTTACCTGAGTAGCTTAATGACACAGCTCATAGAACTAGAAAGTGCTCAACAAAAGGACCCAAAAATAGGGAGGCAGAAGGAAATAACAAAACTGAGAGCAGAAATCAATGAAGTGGGAACCCAGAAAACAATCCAAAAGATCAACGAAAGCAGAAGCTGGTTCTTTGAAAAAATAAACAATATTGATAGACCACTGGCAAAACTAACAGAGAGAGAGAGAGAGAGAAACTTGTAACTCATATTAGGAATGAAAAAGGAGAGATCACTACTGATATGGCAGAGATTCAAAGGGTAATCAGAAACTACTTTGAGAAGCTCTACGTCACTAAAAATGAGAACCTGGAAGAAATGGATAGATTCTTGGACTCATGTTTCATGGTTGAAGGAAGACGATGTAGCATATCTAAACACCCCCATCACTATTGATGAAATTAAAACGGTAATCAAATGTCTGCCCAAAAACAAAAACCCAGGCCTAGATGGATTCACTAATGAATTCTTTCAAATTTTCCAAGAGGAACTACTTCCAATCCTGGCAAGACTCTTTCATGAAATTGAAAAAAACAAAAACACTTCCAAATACCTTTTATGAAGCCAACATCATCTTGATACCTAAACCAGACAGAGATGCAACAAAAAAAGAAAATTTCAGACCAATATCGCTGATGAATGCAGATGCAAAGATCCTCTACAAAATTCTGGCAAATACAATACAATGCCTCATTAAGAAGATCATCCACTATGATCAAGTAGGTTTCATCCCAGGGATGCAAGGATGGTTTAACATCCGTAAATCTATCAACATAATACACAACATCAACAACAAGAAAAATAAAAATCACATGATCATATCAATAGATGCAGAGAAAGCATTTGATAAGGTTCAACACCCATTCTTGATCAAAACTTTCAGCAAGATGGGAATGGAAGGAACCTTTCTCAATATAGTTAAGGCCATCTACCGCAAGCCAGTGGCAAATATTATCCTCAATGGAGAAAAACTAAAAGCCTTCCCTTTAAATTCTGGCACAAGACAAGGCTGTCTTCTCTCACCACTCCTATTCAACATAGCACTGGAAGTACTTGCTATCAAGGTTATCCAGATAGGAAAGGAAGAAGTCAAGCTCTCGCTTTTTTCATATGACATAATACTCTACTTAGAAAACCCTAAAGACTCTACCAAAAAGCTCCTAGAAACAATAGACTCATATATCAAGGTGGCAGGCTACAAAATCAACACACATAAATCAATGGCCTTTCTATACACCAATAGTAATAAGGAAGAAATGAACATTAAGAAAACAACCCCATTCACAATAGTGCCACACAAACTCAAATAACTTGGAATCAACTTGACTAAAAATGTGAAGGACCTATACAAAGAAAACTATAAAACTCTGCTCCAGGAAATAAGAGAGGATACGTGGAAATGGAAACACATACCCTGCTCATGGATTGGCAGGATTAACATTATCAAAATGGCAATACAACCCAAGGCATTGTACAGATTTAATGTGATCCCTCTAAAGATCCCCATGACATTCTTCAAAGAAGTGGATCAGGTACTTTTGAAATTTATTTGGAACTATAAAGACCCTAGAATAGCGAAAGCAATCCTTGGGAAAAAGAACATGGGAGGAATTACTTTTCCCCAATTTTAAACTTTACTACAAAGCAATAGCTATCAAAACAGCATGGCTTTGGAACATGAACAGGCCCTCACATCAGTGGACCATGCAGTTATTCTAAATATCACATAAAAGTGAAATCATTCTATATTTATCCTTCTTCTGGTTTACATCATCTAGCATAATATCTTACAGTTTGGTTCATTCCACTGCAGTATGCATCATTGCATAATTCCTTAGAGCTATGAAATATTCCATTATATATATGTACTACATCTTCATGATTCACTTATCTGTTGTTGGACATCTAAGTTGTTTCCAAGCTTAGTTTTTATACTGAGTGCTGCGATGAATATTGGTATTCATACAGTCTTTTGATGAATATTTTTTGTCTTGGGGCTAGATACCAAAAAAAAAAAAAAAAGGACTGCTACATACTTTTTTTATTTCTGAACATTCAGTGGCTTCAGAGAAACATTGGTATCTAAATTGTGTGTACGTTTTTAAATGGGTTTGTTTCACAGCTATGCTAATGTGTGGTCCAGAAATTCCAAGCACTATTGCTGGTATTCTCTGGAAAAAAAAAAAAAGAGTCCTGATGATATCAGCCCAATACTAGCATACCTAGAGTTTTGGCTAGATTTGTATCTCTGCAGGAGTAGTGAAGCAGGGGCATTGGAGAAGTGATTATGGGGAATGGGCACAGCAGAAGGTCAGGCACTTGATCAGCCCTCTCCTGTAGGTATTGCCAACTTTCCGCTGCATGGCTGGTATACCCATAATTTATCATTTGCTTTATATCTCTTTCTAGAAAAGAGTGCTGGCCAGGTGCACACATGGCAACTGAGTTTATGGATTTGTTTTGTAACAATTAAGATGCCTATTTACACAAAAATAAATCCGAATTCTCACTGATTAGTTGACTAAGTGGATTCTTTAAGTTATTTTGCCAACTACATCAGTTCTGGACTAAAAATAAAAATATGATGGTACCTTGTATAATGTCTATGGGATGAGATAATAAAGCAGGTAAATTGTTAGCCTTCATGCTGCTTATTTAATTTCCAGCACTATATATGGTTCCCTGAGCCTTTTCAAGAGTGACTCCTCAGAACAGTCAGTCGTGCCACACCCCCCAACATTAAATAAAGATTAATGGTAAGGTGTGTATGGACTTTGTCATTTATGTTGCATGTGCAAACTTTGTCTTTAGAGTTATAAAATATAATAAGGCAGAGTGGTTAGTGTTTGCTAGTTGTCTTTATTGCTGGGGTGCTTTTCAGATTTTTTGTTTGTTTTTCTTTTTTGTTTTTTGGGGTGTTTGATTTTTTTGTATTTTTTTATGTTTTCCTTCCTTTTCCCTTTTTTTTTAAACTAATTTTTATAGTCTCTAGAAGGACTTCTCTTTTTTTTGCTTGTTTGAATTTTTGTCCCCCACTTTTCTTTCTTTCTTTTTTTTTCTTACCTTCAAACAGTACCACATAATTTGAACCATCTTGTTCTGCATCACAAATTGAGGGGGAAATAATGGAGAGCACCAATACCAAACAATCGTATGAACATATATTTATTTATTTTTTTTTTGACTTCTTTGTTTTGGTGCAGATATTGAAGTTGATGTCTCTAATTTATTTTTTTTATTTTTATTTTTCTTTCTTTATGCACTCTGGCATGTTTTTACTTCAGGATCTAGACTATTATGTGGTGCTTGTCTTTAATTCTGTAGTGCTCACTGGATATTTTATATGATATTTCTTTTTGTATTGTTGTGTTTCAATTCCTTTTTTCCTTTCCTCTCTCAAACTGAGATTGAGAGCCTCTAGAAGGACTCCGCCCATTTTTGGCTCATTTGATTTTTACCCCATTTTATTGCTTTTCTTTTCTTCAAACAAAACCACTTAACTTGAACTATCTAGTTCCGCCTCTCAAATAGAGGGGGAATAAGGGAGGGTACCAGGACCAAACAGATGTACAATCACTAAGTAGGAAACTAGACACAGAGGGGACCACTTATTTTAGCATCACGGAAGGTGAGGATGGAGGATATGGGATGCAGGATGGGGAGGACAAATATGGTGATGGAAATTCCCCCTGATTCAATGTTAATATGTACCTAAAATATTACTGTGAAAGATTTGTAAGCCAATATTGCCAAAATAAAAATTATATGTATACATATATATAAACATAAAAAATAATCAGACTTAAACACCAAATCCAAAGCCAACTACAACAGAATAGATATCCAATCTACAAGCTAGACACAGAAGGGACCATTTATACTAGCAGCCCAGGGGTAAAAAAGGGGCAATATGAGATGCATCCTGGGAACGGGGTGGAGGGAGGACAACATTGGTGGTGGGAATGACCCTGATTCAATGTCACTATATACCTAAAATACTACTATGAAAGATTTGTAATCCACTTTGGTCAAAATAAAAATTATTAATAAAAATGTAAAATACAAAATTTAAAACACACACAAGAAAATGTGAGTGATATGTGTCTTAACATTCTGCAAATCTGTAAAAATAAAATAAATATTAAAAATATATAAAAATTGTCAATTGTTCATTCTACTCATTCCATTTGACAAAACCATTGATTTCAATGTACATTGTAAGAGTTAGTGATGACTATATCCAGAAATAGAAATTATGAGAACCTAATTTAATTTAAAATAGGATCAGAGAGAGAGTTCATAGTACCAAAATGATTGCTCAACAATAGATCCCTCACATTTCTCTACAATATGTAATGAGTTCCCTATTAGAATGAAAGGTTAGATTAATTACATACAGAAAAAGAAATGCATTATTACATTGTTCTTTGGTGGTGGGAAGGTTGTACTGGTGAAGGGGGGGGACATCCTTTTCTGTAACTGAAACCCAATTACAAATATGTTTATAATCATGGTACTTAAATAGTTATAAAAATAAAAAATAAAATAAAGTGAAAGGATTTTGAAGCTACACATTATATACACAGTTTAATTCATTTATGTATTTATTTCTAAATGTAATTTATTATCATTCATTTGAATTTTTACATGACTGTTTTTATATCACTGAATTTATCTAGGCAAGGAAACAACTAATTCCAAGTGACTTAATTCAGCTAAATTAACCATATATGATCAAAGAAATAGGAGTAATTTTGGACTCTAATAAAAAGATAATATATATCTTCCTTTTATTCAACCATTAGTAATGCAAAATATAATTTAAAATATTTATTTTAAATATTGGCACTGTGTACACACTAGAGATATCAAATTCATTCATTGACCATTCCTTTGTTGATAGGAGTATATGTTATTTTTTTATTGCTGCCATATATACTTTAATGAAAATCTATTTTTCTTATTATAATTTTTGTTTTGTTTTTAAACCATATCAGGTGCTGCTCAGGGCTTATTTCTTGCTCTGTCCTCAGAAATCATTCCCAATAGTACTCAAGAAACCATATGTGACACAGTGGATAAAACTCTGATCTATATTACAAAAGAATAGTAAATATACTATCTCAACTATCTCTCTGGCCTTTATAATTTCCATTTTTTAATTTGTACAGAAAATTTTGGTTTAAATTTGTGTATTTCATTTTACTACATGTTAACATATAAACAGATCATTCTGGTTTTTTTTGGCTTTATGTTTGGTTCTATGTTTGTAATCAAATGCAAACTGATAATATCAAATATTGGTGACAGAAATGTGAATTGCATTTTTATAGTAGTGGTTTGTTTTAATTTTGTTATTATTTAACATGTTTGCTTTTTATTTTATGTACAATAATTAACATGATACAATTTCATGCATGCAGAGTTCCAACACCACAACCTTCACCAGAGTATATATCTCCCTGCATTGTTGACTCAGAAAATCACTCTGAATCCTTTCCTTGAATGCTCAGTCAGCTCTGTAGACCTATTCTCATGTTCTGTTTTCTTTAACCATTTGCTATTCCTTTAGTTTATTTCCTTGTGTCCTGCATATTAGTCTTCCTCACTGACCACTCAGCACAATATCCTCAGTTACATGCATGGGAAAGTTAACTACATGGCTTTATCTTTTTTAATATCTTTTTTTTGTTTGTTTGTTTTTGGGTCACACCCAGCAGTGCTCAGGGGTTACTCCTGGCTCCATGCTCAGAAATTGCTCCTGGCAGGCACAGGGGACCATATGGGCACCGGGATTCGAACCGATGACCTTTTGCATGAAAGGTAAACGCCTTACCTCCATGCTATCTCCCGGGCCCCTTTTTTAATATCTTTATTTAAACACCTTGATTACAAATATGATTGTAGTTGGGTTTCAGTCATATAAAGAATACCCACTTCAACAGTGCACCATTCCCATCACCAATGTCCCAAATCTCCCTTCTCCCCACTCCTATCCCTGCCTGTATTTGAGACAGGCTTTCTACCCCCCTCATTCATTCACATTATTATGATAGTTGTCAGTGTAGTTATTTCTCTAACTGCACTCACTACTTTTTGTGGTGAGCTTCATATCGTGGGCTTTATCTTTTCTTATAGTCAAGTAGTATTCCATAGTCTCAGTTGCTTTATTTAGTCATCTGTTACTGATGGTCAGGTTGTTTCCGGATTTGGGTTGTTGTGAATAACATTGCAGTAAACATAAGGGGGTAAATGTTATTTTACAATCGTGTTTTTGTGTACTTAGGATAGATGCTGAGAATTAGAATCAGTTGCTCAAATAGAGGATCAATTATTAGAATTCTTTTGTTTTGTTTTGTTTTTGAGAAGCACCCATATTTTCCAATATAGGTGGAACGAGATATTAAGATATCCACCAATAGTGGATGAGGGTTTCTTTTTCTTCACATAAATTCTAGCATAGATTGTATTTTTTTCTTTTTGATCATACCAGTTTCATTGGTATGATGCATACCAATAGTAATCTCATCTTTTTTTAATAAAAACAGGAAAAAAAACAGAAATTACACCCCCCCAAAAAAAAAAACAAAATAGGACACAGAGATAAAGAAAATTACAAAGAGAAATCTGTGATCTTGATATGCTGATAGTCAAACAAATGAGAAAGAAAGGAATTTCAACTAGCTTTATATAATTTATGCTTGAATTAATTCATTTAAGTGTTTTTGGAACATGTTTAAATTGTATCAATGCCAGACTTTATCATTATTTGAGGCATTACCAGAATTATATTATAGTAGACTTTCCAGTTTCCAGGGAGATGAACTAACAATGGTATACAGCTGTCTCCAATGGCAGTGTTTCTCAGAGTTTAGTAGTTTAGAATAGTTCAGTAAACTTATGAAAGGATCCCTTGTCCATTTATCACTTCTAAGCATGTTTACCTATGAATAGATACTCCTTAAGGTGCATGAATATGCTATATCTAACATAATAGGTATTATACAGATAACATATATACACATAATTCTCATTACATTAATAGATGAGTAGCTGAGAAATTTAGAAAACAAATTCAAATAAAACTTGTTAATCTTCCTCCAAGTTATATGCATGCCTAGAAAATAGTTTTATATATCTGTTTCCATATCTCCAATATTTCAAATGTATTTTCTGAAAATGGAAGAGTAGGAACTATATTTTGTCTGATAGCAACTCTTTCTTGAAAGAGTTACATATTTTAAGTTTTTTTCTTTTTTTGCTTTGCAAGTTCATTCTCTGAACTGCTTGTATAAATAAATAAATAAATAATAAATAAAGGAAAATATTCTGCAATATTCCATCTCTGAAAGATGGGAAAACCTTATATAAGATAGTTTATTTCTCAAAAGGTGGCTTCTAAATGAGAAGCTGAAAATATTTGTTTTAATTTAAATACTAATTTTATACAGATATGGCAGAGTAAAAATAGTTTTATAATGTTTCTCCAAAAGTGTGAAGGTTACTTGATAACTAAAAATGAGAGTATGAGTATTAAATGTCTATGAGGAATTTCAATTTATTACTTTACTAAAATATAAACAGATCAGAAAGCTGTGGAGAAAACTGAAGGGGATGGATCTCCTATAGGTCCATCCTAGTGGTCCAGGACTACATGGACCCTGAGCATTGAGAATATTATCTTGGTGTCTCCCAGAACCACCATGATCAAGCAACATGTGCATTGACAAAAAGTGTACGCAGAACTGTCAGGTACATACCACCAGGCTACATAAACTTAAAAGTAGGCCCTAGGCCCAAATCACTTCTGAAAAATGTCTGTCTCTCTCTCTTTATCTATGTACATATATGTGGTGTGGATACATGTATTCTATAATATATGTATCTAAAAATTTATTATGCAATGTTATATTATATTTTACTAATTATCATATATGACTAGAATATTATAATTATATACTTTTATATATTGCAATTATATTGTACTTGATTATATGTATTTGGAATTTTAATAATAATTTATACATTATTGTTTTATTATAATATATTGTTAATATATCATACTTAATATATTTTCTAGACAAAAGCAACAGTACAGTGGATAAGGTGCTTTCCTTTCATGCAGCAAGTCCAAATTAGATCCCCAGGATTCCTGTAGTTTCACAAGCATCATTAAGAATAATTTCTGAGTGCAGAGCCAGAAGGAATTCCTGAGTATCAACAGATGTGGCTCCCAAACAAACATATATGTATTTATTCTAAAGAGGTTAGAGAGATAATTTAATGTGTATTCTGTCAACCAGGGTACAATTCCCAGCATCATGTATAGTTCCCTGAGTCTCACCAGAGATGATCTCTGAGCACAGATCTGAGCATTTCTAACTTGGCCGCAAAACCTATATTTATTCTAAAGTTATGTGTATATAAATTGTGCATTCTTAAGGAACTCAAATTATAAATCACTTAATTTATTTGGTTCAGCATGTTTATTGTAATTATTTTTAGAAAAAAAGCAACCTGAATAGGGAATAAGTGAGTAAAAGGAATGAATATGAATTTATGTAGATTGTTTCTTTACATGTGTTCGCAGAAAACCTCAAATATTTTCTATACCCTGCATGTTTTACTGGAATTTCTTTTAGTTATTAACTTGTTTGAGTATTACTAAAGCACATTGACTATACTTTAGTAAATTTTACTAAAACATATACCTGGAATTCATTCCTGTCACCAAGTTTAAACCATCAAAACTATGAGATACAACTTATCTCCTCACAGGTGAGACTGTATCAATAGCTTTGTCCTCATCCTAATAGGGTTGGTTTCCACATATTAGAGTATGCAATGCTTTTCATTTCTTATTGGTTTATTACTGATGGTACTCAGGCTCAACTTCTGGCTCTATGGCTAGTCTACTCCTGGTACTATAGTCAGGGGCTTTGCATAACAGTACTCAAAAGTTTAAATTTGTGCTAGAGTTCAACTCTTGTCATGAGCACAGTCACATGAAAGACAAGTGCCGAAAACTTCGACTTATGCGTGTTTCTCAAATGTAAGTTTTTATAACTGTTACTTAACCAACTTTCTTGTTGTTTCATCTCACTTTAAGATAGAAGTCCTTCCAGTGACCTCCGGGTTCCTTCTTCATCTGACTACTTATTATTCTCATTCTCCCACTCTACCATTATATGCTCTGTTCAAGCACACCAATGGTGTTACTATTTTTTGAGCATGATATGTCTCCAAGATTTTGCACTTATTACTTTCCCTGGTGTCTTCCTTTTCCAGATAATTGCATCATTTACTTGCTCAAATCTTTATTCCCCTTTCGTTACTTATTCCAAAATTATTTCTTCAGTGATACTTGATATTGTGCCATAAATTTCACAACCCTATTCTCTCCTAAAATGCCTAACTCTGTTTTTCTTCTCATAAACATGTCATAATCTAGCAAAGGATATCATTTATGTTTATTATCTTTGCAATAAATAACAAGCAAAAAATATAAAATAAATAAACTCTACCAGGACTAAGTTCATTGTCTTCTCCCTTTTTATTCCTCTAGTCACGGTGCCAAAAACTAATACTTGGTACATACTGTGTTCTTTTTTTTTTTTTTTTTTTTTTTTTTTTTTTTTTTTTTTTTTTTTTTTTTTTTTTTTTTTTTTTTTTTTTTTTTTTTTTTTTTTTTTTTTTTTTTTTTGGTTTTGGGCCACACCTAGTGACGCTCAGGGGTTACTCCTGGCTATGCACTCAGAAGTCGCTCCTGGCAGGCACAGGGGACCATATGATAACCGGGGGATCGCACCGTGGTCTGTCCTAGGCAAGGCAGCAGGCACCTTATCTCCTGCGCCACATCCCGGCTCCCACATACTGTGTTCTTAATAAAGTTTTACTGAATGAAGTCTGATTTTGATTAGAAATGTGGATATAGAGTTAATACTTTTATTCAGTAGGTCCCCAGAATCAAGTTGCTACAAGATACAGCTACCACTAGAAAAAAGAAGAAAATGATATCCATGGGGACTTCCTTCTTTCCTCTTCTCAGAGATTATAAGTTTTCAGAATTGAAAAAGACCTTTCTTAATTAGTGTTAATTATGCTCTGGGCCTTTCAACATGAGTTGACAAGGAAGCTTAAGTGAGAGGGGTCTCTGTAGAATCATATAGGCTCATTTGCATCCAACTATGGATCTATGAGACAGCACTGCTCTCCTTTGGGTCTCAGAAAGAAACAGGACTATAAAATTAAAATGTTATAGTGGTTATTAAGAAACTATGTCTTATTTTTTGCTTCTTTTCAAACTAACCAGTTCCTAGTCTTTGTTTAGAAGACATTCCAAAATTAAAAAAAAAACATTTAAAAGAGTTTTACTCTCAAACTGAAAATCTAATTTTTACAAATTACTTTGAATATCTACAAATGATTCATTATTTTTACAGAATATGTGTAGCAAATGAGATTCTAATGAACGCTAGATAGTTTGTCATCTAGTTTTCAAAAATGCTAAATTTGGTTATCAGTTTTCATTAGAAATTTAATAGTACTGTTGGTTTGGAAATGTAAAGAAGCATGCCTCTTAAATATGACCTCTATCAGTTTTATAAATTTCATAAGATTTGTGCTGCCAAATGTCAATTTTCCTTTTTTCGGGCTTCTAGGACCAATACAAGATCATAAAAATGATATATAGCTATTGGTAGGTCATTTTAAAATCCAGTAGAAAAATTGATAGGGAACAAATACATGCCTGTTGTTGGCATATAGAATTTAAGAGGCAACTTGTCCACTCATTATCTGTTGCACATCATAATTATAATCACCATAAGACTCCTAATAAGGAAAAACTCTGACACAATTGTCAAGAGTATCAGAGACATGAACCAGTCTGTGGCCTCTAACTCCAAGATCACTTTGGCTGTGACGTTAAAACTATCCAATATTGTGAGATCCCTCTGCTAGTATGTGTGGACAGCAAAGATCACTTACAATGTAGCTCTTCTTGGTTCTGAATATTAAGGATGGAGCATGCTGCTTATCCTCCTTGTTTGCACAAAACTTCAGAAAAAAAAAAGAATAGCTTATGGCCCGTTAAAATGCAGGTAGTATAGGATGCTAAGCACCTCATTATTGTGGCATAGTTCTCTGGAGAAAAATTGTGATTTATACATTTTCCAGTCTTCTTTAATATTAGAATTGTGAAGTTTTGGAACACAGCACAGGTTGGATTTGGATAAGCATGGACACCAATGCAATATCCAAACGTACCCAAATGTTCACAGTTTCATGGCTGATTCTTCTATTTCTTTCAACAAGTGCACATGAGATTATGCATAAGGAAAATGCTTTGTTTCTAAATCTTAAAAATATTTAAAAATTATCACAAGAACAACCACTAGAATAAATATAATTATCTTTTAAATGAGATATCAGGACTCCCAGGTGGCACCTAGAAAACATGATCTGTGGTCTTAATGGCTTTGTCTCTTCTGAGTTCAAGCTGCTGAATATAGATATTGTTGTAGCTCTGGAACAGCCAATGTGAAGTGGGACTATTAGTTCTCGAAAGAGATAATGGTGCCATTATCCAGGTGCCATTATCCAGGTGCCATATCCACCTGGCTTTTTGAGGCCTTCTATGCCTAAAAGGAATGCAGGCAGAGATATACGTAAGAAGAGCAAGAAGGGAAATGCTGCCTGTCTTTCAGTTCTCAGTCATCATAAGGATTGCAACTTCCATGTGGAAACACAGCATATTCTGAAGGAAAATAAAGATTTCACTCCATCCCCCATTATTTTGTCAGTACTCCAAAATCCTAGAGTTAAAGTTGCTTTGTCTTTTTCTCTGAATATTTTTCCCACACAGAGATAAAATATTAAATAGCAAAACAATCAAACATAGCAATAAAAATAAATTGGGAAGCAATAATTTTTTTGGTTTTGGTGTCACACACAGCTATGCTCAGGGGGGTTCTTCTAGCTCTGCATTCAGGAATCACCCTAATGAGCATGGGAAACTGTTGTGTATGTAAACATTTCTGACCTTACCATGATCTGGAATTGTGTATAGGTAAACATTTCTGACCCTACCCTGATCTGTGATTGTGCCCTACCCTAGGGTGTGACCTGGCAGTCTGCCCCCACCCTAGGGTGGTACCTGATTCTGCTTTCACCATTGGGTGGTACCTGGTTCTGGGGGATAAAAGCAGTGATCTGTGGAAAGCGGGGGTCTTTTTTCTCTTGCTGACGTTTACCCAGGCTGTTTGAGGCTTCGACCTCTGCAAGGAATAAAGAGCTATTTTCTTCGGAAGCTTGGCTGTCTTTTGGATTTCTTCCCGCTGCATTCACCTCAGAACCGCTGGTTACTGGGTGGGAGACGCGTTCTCCGAGCTGGAGGGGAAAGACCTCGTTCTCCCTACCTCCATCAGTGAACCTCTACTGGGGACGGATTTCTACAGGGAACCATATGGAATGAACCATTGTTGGCCACATGTAAGGCATATGCCCTACCCACTGTACTATCACTTGGATTCCTCTGATAGCAATTCTAAGCATTTAAATAATAAACAAATGGTAGGGTATCATTTTACGTTTACCAGATCCTCTATTCACAAACTTTATATGAACAAGAGTCAGTCTGCTTTGTTCTCTCTTTAACCCTCTGCTTATCAGAAAATAGTTTATTGCAACTCTTCTTTCTCCTTAGTCACAGAGTCTTGAGTGTGGGATAATTAGCTGCCTTAGTAACATCAAGAAATAAATGAGGCATGGGACACCTGACAACATAGATCTACAAATGTTCTATGTATTCTGTGTGCTTTTTATTTTGTGGGGATTAGGATTAACTCCATGGTCTGTGTTTTGAATCCAAAGGGAAGAATATTGTTGACAGAACGAGGATGTTCAGGCTATTAGAAGAAATTAAAACAAAATCTGGCTGAAAAATTCTGCTATTCATGTAGCTCTAAAAGATGAGCTTCTATGATGAAAGAAAGGGTGATATACTGCATCTTTCTAAGAACTCATATTTTTTGCCTCATAGTTCATTTGACTTCACTTTTGCCTACACATTCTATGAAAATGGTATGAGAATTTTCCTATTGTCTGAATAAAATATGAGTAGTTTTTTTCAGTATGAAGTTTGTTTCATTTTATTTTGTTTTTGATACAGTTCCCACATTCTTCTTCCTTTAATGCAGCAAGCCAATTATCAGTCATCCTGCCTTTATGAAAGAGCTAAATCATGGTCTAACTTCTGTGTTTAATAGTTCTTTGTAACTACTGATCAAATTCTCTCAAAAGGACATCAAGATAAGCTCATGAGAATAGAAAATTTTACTTTGAGTATTTTATATCAGGCGAAAAAAAGAGAGATATTATACTTAGTCCTGACTTTGAACAGCTAGTCTCTTAAAAGTCTAAAAGTAAAAGTTGTATCTGTATTTGTTTGACCTGGGAATGTTCCTTGCATTGAGGCATCATTTGACAAGGAGATAACAGGTTGCATTACCAAAGTGAGAGCATCTCTGAAAACTGGCAGGAATGGTAATGGAGCAATGTGCTGTGCAGATGAAAATCAACACTTCAAAGTAAGAATAGTGTTGAATTCTCTTTGGAGACAGGGTGAAATTCTGAGTAAATTGCAACTTTATTAGGTTTTCTTTTTGTACCAATTCAAATAATAGGGCAGAGTATCTGACAGAAGGTACTAGACTTTGAGTCCACAGAGGAAAGTAGAAACTTTCGTGGACACATGTCATGATCATTTCAAATTCTGATATTTATTGATCTGATTTCCTTTTCTGAAATTCTTTTTGGACTGCAAAAATACCATATGCCTTTCATAGTTGAGAAAATGGTAGTTATATGGTGTGTTCTATATTTCATAGCTAAATTCAAATTGTATTCAAATATATTTGCATGTAGATGTTTATAATTCATCTTAATATTTTTTTTGTTTTGGGGGCCACACCCAGTTATGCTTAGGAGTTACTCCTGGTTATGCATTCAGAAATCACTCCTAGTTTGAAGGACCATATGGGATTTTGGGGATCAAACTGAGGTCTGTCCTGACTCAGCCACTGCAAGGCAAACACGCTACCACTGCGCCTCATCTTAATCTTCATCACTATATTCTGTACTAAGCTAAATGCCACTATTGCTCTCAATTTTAAAGTAACTAAATTAAGAGAAGGAGAAGTACAGTAACATATTCAGATCAATCAGTTAGTGATTAGAGTCATCCAATTTTTATTTTAGGTTCACTGTTTACATCTTCACAAATTTCCAATAGTAATATATGCTACACTACCTCTAAAATAAGTCAAGTGTTCTTACAGGCTTTATAAAACCTTCACTATCAATTCTGCCCTGAATTATATGCTTTCTTTTCATGATAATTGCACATTTTGCTTCCAATATTCATGTCAACACCCAACTTTTTTGTAATTTAGATCATTATATATGATGTTTATTTTCCCTTTAGAGTGCATAATTTTATATAAATATATATTCAAACCTACCACTAAATTATACATTATATGTACTGTAGGGGATCTATATGTGTGGTTACTCAAAATTTATATATTTTTGCCCTGATAGTAAATACAGAATGAACTAATAATTGATCAAAATAAATCAAATTTAGATAGATATAATATATAATGAAAATATTTGTTCATTATTGTGAAGATAATATTTCTAAGAATCAATGTCTCTTGAACATGAAAAATTTTGCCACATTTCTATGATTACCCCTTGAAAGTGTCATATTGATCAGAAAGCTGCAGAAATCCAGTTAAATTGTGTAGGCAGAACAAGTGAGTACATTTCTGAACAATTCAGTAGTGAATAGGTCAGAAGTCTGTCAAGTCAGACACTAAAGTGATGTGCAGAAAACAAGCCAGAAGCAATGCAAAAATCAATAAAGACATCTGAGAAATAACTAGGGTTGACCAGACCTTCTGGACAGGTCTTTCCAGAAAGATGTAATCTAACATACATAAACCAACCAGCACTATGTAGACCAAATGAAAGAGATGTGCCATAATTCTTTTATTGAGGCTCCGGAGGAAATCACGGGATAAACGCACATGTATAATTGATACTTCTGAGCATGAGGGTCATCAGTAGACCTGAAGCTTCATTGTGAAGTGACTTGTGGAGCATCCTTGTCATGGAACAAGTAATAATGAAATTATTATAAAGTTGCGCCATAATATATTGATTTAAAATGTCCTGATATGGGGCCCGGGAGATAGCATGGAGGTAAGGCGTTTGCCTTTCATGCAAAAGGTCATTGGTTCGAATCCCGGTGCCCCATATGGTCCCCCGTGCCTGCCAGGAGCAATTTCTGAGCATGGAGCCAGGAGTAACCCCTGAGCAATGCCGGGTGTGACCCAAAAACCAAAAAAAAAAAAAAATAATAAAAAAAAATAAAAAAAATAAAATGTCCTGATATAAAATTAATTAGTTATACAAGTATTTCTCTTTGTTATCCAATATTTCTGTTTTTAAGTAAAGGATCACATAAAAATACTACCTTTAAAAATTAGCTGACACTTATTTTATGTGCATTTCTTAGTACAGTAACCGACTCTGATAAATGTGCTCCAAATGAAGAAAAATGATGAGAGAGGAGTATTGCTTGGCAGATGTGGAAATTACTTGGCAGATGTGGAAATAATTGAATACAGTACTATTCATTATTTTATGAATATATTATTGAGAATGTACTATGGTAAATCTAGGTATAGATATTTTAAACAAAATCAACCAGAGTTATGTTTATATGTAGCTCAAAATCTGGTGAAAGAAATATATCATCAACAACAAATAAACAAATTTATCTCAGTTATGAAATTTTCTGTAAAGTAAAATTAAGGGTTATTTATGTACTCAGACTTATTTTAAATTGAATGGCAGAGGCAACTTCCTTTGAGAAGTTATATTGAAATCTAAATATAGAAGATAAGGAGAATACAAGTATGATAATGGTGTTGAGAGGAAACTTTTCCAGGCAGAGGAATCCTATGGTTATAAGTTCTAAGGAAGGAACAAACTTGACTTAGTCTCTCAGCTGGAATACAACTAAAATGATGGAGTAGAAGAAGAAAATAAATTAAGAAAGGGCAGGTGTAAGTTTATTCATGGCTCTTTAAGTTGTTCTGAGGAAACTGAATTTAATTGTAGGGAAAATTAAAGATGATTAAAAATATCCAGTTTAGAATTGTCTGCTTTATAGTACTAAGATTCTGGAGTAAGAATAATAGTCGGTTGGCCATTTAGGACCCACTTTTCATAGTCCAATTAGAAATGATAGTGAATCGGGATTTGTAGAGACAGTGAGAATGGAAGAGTGGTAGATAAAAGCTGAGATTAGTTTTAGACATCATCAATAGAGCATATACATAGGACCACCTTTTTAGATAAAGGATGTATATATAATTCCATAATTCCAGTATAATATGTGTCAACTTTTTCAGTAGTCAAGTATTAAAAGGTTGTAAATAATTTTATTTATACATTTATTTAAATAGTCTATACATTCTAATATGTGCAATTAAAATATCATTCCCTGAAATTGGATTATTTTATCATTGAAAGCCAATAAAAATATGCTGTATCTGTACTTGTTGGGTTTTTTTTAACAGCATGAGAAGTTCTAAGATTTTAAATTTATGCCATTTCTGTCCATATGTTATTTTAAATTTATCCAGCAAAGGCTTTTTCAAAGACATCTTCAGTCTCAAGCTGAATAGGACCCTAAAGCTGTGAAATTCAGAGAGTCTGACATCAAAGCACACTATAGGGCACAACAAAAAATGTTGTATTCCAAGTGTTTCTGCTGTAAATTAATTCCCATCAGCTGAGAAAGCAGGATAGAGTTGACAAAAATTGTAGTGGAGCCCATAAAATTATGGTGTTATTTATTTCTTGCTTGAAAATTATTCAGCATGGAGTACATTTTCAAAGCATTTATGGGAATTGGGCAGCAGAATCCCCTTGTGATGTTTTGAAATTTTACCCACAAGGATATAACTACATTTATAACTGTAATTATTTTCCATCTGACTTCAACCCATGTTTTTAACTATTAGTAATACTGCTTTTTTATACCAAGATTAACAGTTCTCATAACAGTAGCTAGTTAATATAATTAATCCCAAAACTCACTAATCATAGTGACATAAATCAATCCTCTGCTTGACTACAAAATGGCATAGATTTTTTTTTATTTCTTGCAGTTTTTCTAGAACTGTGCCTGAAAATATACATTCAGACAACTTTCCCTAATAACTCACTATCCTGTGCCAGTAAACCACTGGCATGCAGCTGAGTTACTACAGTTGACAGATCCACCTGGCTTGGAACCATCATAGATAGAGTTCATTTTAAGCAAATGAACCATGTGATCCAGGTGGCATTGAGTTTGGAGTGGCAATCCAGAAACAGTTGTACATATAGTCTGAATAAGCAGCTATTTCTTCACTAGAACTTGAAATTAAAAATCCTCTCCTCTGGCTTGTCTCTCTAGAATCATTCCTCACTTAATAGATATTACCTAACTTGCTTATGAGATATTAATCCTCTTCCCATTTCAATGGCATTATTTAATATTCCACTAAAATTCACATTTATTATATTTAAAAATCAGTTATAAGGAAAAATTATTACTGAGTAAATAGGTCTTCCCTACCAAACAACCAGTCTGATAGTAAAATATTTGACTTCCTTCCATAATTCTTATGTACTACTCTGAATTCTTCACTAAAATGAATTGTTATCTCTCTTGGGGTTTGGATTTGGGGTTTGGAATTTTTTTTTTTTGGTTCACGGACAGATTTAAGTCACAACTCAATTGTAAAGAAATCTTTCTAAATATAGATAAAATTACATTTATATAATTATAATCTCTGAAAACAGAGATTATAGTAGACACTGCTGTATGTGCTTTACAAACCAAAACAAATACATATACAAATGCATTTACATATATTTTTAGTTGCCAAAGTATTTTAGCAGCATTTTAAAATAAGCAATATGATTACTTTTCTTGCTATTGAAATTCTTTATATAAGGCTTATTTTAAAAACTGTGAAGCAAAGAATCAAAGGAAGGTATAAAGTTGATTTTATATCTATGTATATTTTTGACAGTCAGATATTTGAAAAGTTACCTCTGAAGATGAATATATATGAATCCACATAAAGGAAGATATAACACACATTCATGGATTAGCTACATCATTAGCTCTATTAGACAAGTATTCATATTTTAGGTAATTTTCACAATTATTTTGAAGTTTAGCTTAAGGCACAAATATTTTTAGAAACAAAATGTGCAATAGACTTACCTAATTTTTTATTTGATGTGTTAACAATTCTATTGTTAAATCAGTTATATCAAAATTGATACTTAGATTTATTATTTCAGTTCTATTTTTATAATGTCCCTGGAATATAAAAAAACTTTAATATCTAATGTATCTGTTTTGTTTGTTTCTTGGACAGGAACTGTATTTTATTTGTTTTTTAAACACAATATTTATTCAGCATTTATGTCATTATATGTGATTTATAATATTAAAATTATATAGTAGGTATACAATATTACATTGCCATAAATCACCCACCTACCTTGCCAACCTCCATTTCTTTGCTCTTTCTCCAGTTTATTTGCTTTTTTTAATATTTACTTTATTTAAGCACTATAGTTATAAAATTGTTCATGGTTGAGTTTCAGCCATATAATGTACATCACCCTTCACCAGTGCAAAATTCTCACCACCAGTGTCTCCAGTTTTCCTGCAATCCACCCTCCCTTGCCTGCTTCTAGGACAGGCATTTTATCTCTCTCACCCTCTCTCATGTTTTCTCTCTCAATATCTCACTCTCTCTTCTTTTATTGACACTATGGTTTGTACTGCTCTTATTGAATTTATCCCAAAGGACTAATATTGTCTGTTTACTTATTTTGAGGATGTTTTTCATCTTCTGTTCATTTTGCCTTCTCCAATTTCTTCTGCTGAATCAAGCTGTTATGCAGCTTATTTTCCAGCTCACTGATTCTGCCTCAGCAGCTATTACTCTGCTGGAGAAGCTTTCCAATGAGGTTTTCATTTCACCTACCATGCTATTCAGTCTTGATATTTCTGTTTGAAGTTTTCTCATTTATACCCTCATATCCTCTTGAGTGTTATGGGCTGTATGATCCATGATTTCTTTGAACAGTTTTAACATTTCCTTTCAAAAGTCCTTATCAGGCATGACTTTAGGTCCTCTATTTAGGTGGCTGATTTTGCATGAGTTTTCAGAATCAACATGATCAGTTGTTATGTCACGCCCTGACTGTACCCAACACAAATGCATTTCCTCCAAATTCCTCTTCCTTTTCACCAAGCCCTTTGACTTGTAAAAGTCCTTCTGGATAGGTAATTTTGTCTCTCTTCAACTCTTTCCCTCCTGACTGGTAAATAATGTTTCAATTTTGGTTTTTGGTCAAGAGACCAAAAGGTAAGAAGCAAACTGACTCCATGATTCTCTTTTGACTGACTTGGTTTATTAATTTTTGTGGTTGCCCTTCTTCAGACCCATTCCCCTAGAGTTGGAAATACTGCACATAGGGTGATTTTACAATCACTCATAAGGTATTCTGGGGTTTTGCATTGTTTTCTCATTTTGACCTTTTTGGTGTATTGATGCTTTTATATATTGTGGTGAGGCTCCTTAACTAGAATAAATGTACAGACACATTGTGAAGTGGAGCAACCATGCTCTTGCTTGAACTCACCTCATTTCAGTTGCAAATGGCATTTTGATTTCAAACTTTGCCCACTATGCGCAGCCATTCCCACCACTGCTCGTCAGCAGTCTGTATTTTTTCCTTCCTTGCTGCACTTTTGCCTGGGCTCACTAACTTAAGTTCAGTTAAAAAATATATCTCATGTATTTTTCTTTAACCTAATAGTGTTTACAAAGTGAATTAATCACATATGCTTCTAGCTGTTTTCAGTTTATTGAATTCCCATATAAGACCTTACTTCTATCCACTTAGAAACTATCACTTCCTCATACACTTAACCCTGCTCACCTCAGACATTAGAATTAGTAATATAAGGGAAGAGTCATGCTTCTTTTGTCTATATAAACACTATGGTCCAAAAGATCTCAATTTTCCTTTATACTGTTCATATTATTTGTGTGAAAGACATTAATGTACTGTGTAAACCACAATGATTCAAACACATAAGTAATAATCTCCTTTCCTTGGACTTTTCTGAGAACAGAAGACAAGTGGCTTTCTTCTAATTTGGTTTATAACACAAAGGTGATAGGATGCAACTACTGAAAATTATTTTACAATATGAAAGTGCTTTTTGTGAAAGAAAAATAATTATTATTTGTATAAAAGGTTTAGGGAGGTCTTTAAATGTTCCATTATTTTTACACATAAGTATTTTATTAAATCATTCACAGGCAACCCAAAATACTTGTCAAAGTATACCACATTAAGAATACTTAGCTTTCAGATCATAAGGGAAAATAGTATTACTCTACTTTAACTGGAGAGAGGATTGATGAAGTAAACTAGTAGTCATAAGAGAGTTATGTGACAAGAAACTGTATGTGTTCTAAGGAGTTCAAAAAAATTTGATTACATCTCTAAAGAGATAGATTTCACAATCTGTATGAAAAACCTTCTAAATGTTTTTTCCCCAGTGATTCCTCTGTAGGTAAATCAAGTTTTCCTATAGTAATCAAGTCTGATTCATTTTGATTGCAGTGTCAAAATTTCTATCTAGAAATAGTAAATGAGTAATGTGAAAGATTTTAATATGCTACATTTTATTTATTTATTTTGGATTTTAGGTCATACTCAACCATTCTCAAGAGTTTACTCCTAGTTCTGCACTCAGAAATCACTTCAGGCAGTATTTAGAGAACTATATGGGGTGCTAGGGATCAAACTCAAATTGGCCACATGTAAAGCAAATAATACAGTATTATTTCTCTAGTTTCAATATGATCAATTTTAGTAATTCTTCAGATAAAAAAAACATAGAGGAAATGTAGAATAAAAGTAACCAAGTTCTAGAATAACTGTAATTCACAATCATTCCATAAAAAGTTAGCCATTTCTTGTTTATTTTATTAACATTTATAAAACTATTTTCCTTAAATAATCTTACTTAGGAATTATGATGAGGATTTTTAAAACATTTTAAGTTATTTAGTAATTAAACAAAACTGCACACCACTCTATATTTATAGAGTAATTTGTCTCATTTCTATTAAAAGAGGAACCCCTTTAATTTTTTGGATCCAATCAAGAAACAATATGCTTAGTAAGTTTCTCAGAGTTTTAAGTCTTATAAATATTATGTTGGTAAATTTGGAGATAGTTTATTTCATCTCATTTTTCTTTGATTCTCATTTTATTCAATTGCCTGATAGTATTCTAACCTAAGATACTCTTATTTATGAACCTAAGTTTTGTCATTGTTAGAAATATAACAAGAGGAAAATTTTCATTTTCTTAGTAGCTATTGGAAGAGATTTTGAGTAGATAATTGTGGAATAGAGAAAAGTCTAAGAATAATATCTGGTTTTTCTATGGATAAGAGGTGATGGCAGAATCACACTCTGCATAATAAGAGTTAAGAAAAAAGGGGGCCGGGCGGTGACGCTGAAGGTAAGGTGCCTGCCTTGCCTGCGCTAACCTAGGACAGACACGGTTTGATCCCCCGGTTCCCCATATGGTCCCCTGTGCCTGCCAGGAGTGACTTCTGAGCGAATAGCCAGGAGTAACCCCTGAGCGTCACCGGGTGTGGCCCAAAAACCAAAAGAAAAAAAAGTGGATAAGTGCTGTATGGCATCCGAAATATCGGGACAGGAGTTGATTCAAAGGAAGTTTTATGTAAGAGCCAAGCCCATTGTCATTTCAATAACACTATTATGAAAGTCTGTATTGCTTAATTATTTTTCTGTTTATGTGTTTTTGCTGTAAATCAAATATTAGGTATTATGAGAAAACAGGTATGCAGGGAAAAGTTATCTTTTATTTCTATTAACTCATTTTCAAAACAGTTGTGAGAGATCATTTTTTGAGTTCAAGTGCCTGTTAGAGTATTTTATAAATACACCTTCAGGTAGTAGAAGCTATTACTGTGATCATTCCTGTGTTAGGAACTCTGAGTCAGAGACCACAACCAAAGACTAGGCTGGGGAAACCATAGCTGCCTATTACCACAATGGAGGGCACTGAGCTTGAGAATTCACCTGTACCCAAAAGAGAGGGCATTAGGTATCAAGAAGAGACTTTGACTGCTTGTCCAAGAAGCACTCAGGGAAATAGGAAACTGATAGGGGATGTGGCATAAATATTATTTGAGATATAACTTCACTTGCATCCTAAAAACCTTTCTTGGAGACTACCTTGGCCACTCATATTTCTGAAACCCACCCTGACACAAGAAATTGTGTATGCTTAAGCAATTCTTTATTAACAGTCCTCAAATATAGCTTTGCTGTTAATCTAAGTGCAGTCATATTAAAGGTTAATATTATAAGCCCAGCACAGAAACAAAGCCAAAAACAATAATAAAAAAAAAACACCAGTCTTTTAAAACTGATCTTGATAGTAGAAAATTCAGACAAGATAACAGAAGCAGTACAGAAACTAGAGGCTGCCCTGGGTCAGTAAAAATAAACATACAGCTTGTCCGGAGCAGCTTGCCCTGCAAATTTTGTTTTGTACAGTGTGAGAACTAACAGTTATGTCTGCAATTATGATGCCTTGCCAAGAAATTTATTATAAGTATTCCATCTTTAAAATACAATAAGCGGAACAGAATTTGAACCTCACTTCTGTGTATGATTCTGTTTCCCAATTACCAACTTCATACACCCACCTTTCAGAATGGAACCCAAGAATTTCCTTAGTGTCCATACCATGCAGGCTGTGACAAGCTGTCATGTCTGCTATGTCACCACTTTATATTGTAGGATAATGCCAACCTTTGTGCAATAACTTTTGACATTTACTTTAAACCTACAAGCTGCATATCTGGTAAAATAATGAAAATTATGATTTTAGGTAATAGATTAGGCAACATATATAAATGACAAATGCAGCTAGTCTTTTGTAATAAACTATAAAATTAAAAGATAGGGATCTGTAAGAAAGGAAGATCAAGAAATCTCCAAAAATATGTATGGATAGACAAAAATATATTAACAATTAGGTAGAACATTGTCAGTGAATTCAATCTTTCTACTGATTTCTTAGTTTTTACTAGTTACTGAATGATTTACTATTTATCATATCAGTATTTTAGATGAATTTTCTCAATGATAAACTATGTTATAGCTGATTGAAAAAAATACTCCATCTTGGGAGCCAGGCGGTGGCGCTGTAGGTAAGGTGCCTGCCTTGCCTGCGCTAGCCTAGGACGGACCGTGGTTCGATCCCCAGGTTTCCCATATGGTCCCCCAAGCCTGGAGTGACTTCTGAATGCATAGCCAGGAGTAACTCCTGAGCGTCACCGGGTGTGGCCCAAGACACCCCCCCACCAAAAAAAAAAAAAAAAAGAAAGAAGAAAAAAATACTCCATCTAGCATTAATGCTGAATTTATTTTTGGAGCTATGAACATGACAAAGAAGAATTAGTTAAAATGGCTGAATTGATATGGTGATAGTTAGAAGAGTCACCATGATGACTGATAATTTTACACCACTACCACTACCTTTAATTTACTTATAGAAGCAATATTGTAGTTTGATAGATATAATCTACTCAAGAAGGTTATATGTGAAAAAAAAATAAACCAGAAGTTCTACTCTTAGTTTATGACAAAGAGAAATGTGTGTATATATATGCTTTCCAAAACTTTGTGTAAGTCTATTTTAACAATAAAAAATTAAAATAGCATTTTATACTAAAAGTAGACTAGAGGGGCCATCGAGGTGGCTCTAGAGTTAAGATGTCTGCCTTGCAAGCAGAAGGATCATGGTTTGACCCCCCGGCATCCCATATGGTACCCCCAAGCCAGGGGCAATTTCTGAGTGCATAGCCAGGAGTAACCCCTGAGCATCAAATGGGTGTGGCCAAAAAAACCAAAAACAAACCAAAAAAAGGATTGTAAAAGTAGACAAGATAAGTAAATTGTGATATATTTGTACAATAAAACATATAGAAATAAATTATCTAAAATAAGTATAAAGTAAGTATCTAAAACAATAAGTTATTTGAATTATTGTATAACAAATGAAGAGAAATAATAGATATTCTAATTCTTATTGTATATGCTTTCTGAAACTACCAAAGTGGTAAATAGTCTAAAATCATAATAGATGTTGCTAGTTTAAGGGAGAAGAAATATATATAGTCATATATATATAATTACAGAAACATATTTAGACCTCATAGCTTAAGTAAAAAGTAGTTCCATGAGATAATTTATTTCTTATTTATTGAGCTATATTTTCATGATTTGACATTTTTGTATATTCATTACATTTTAGTAAATGTCCTCTTTGAAAATGAATATCTAAGAACAATAATTTAATATTATCTTAAAACAGACATATAATACTAAATGCCAGATATTATCTTAAATAATTTAGTTATCATAGACTTAATTTTAATCCCTAGAGTAATCCAAGTTACTGTATTCTCTAAATGAAAGAATCCCTATTTTACAGAGAAGACAAAGAAAAATTTAACATTTAACCCCGTTTTTAATAACTAAAAAAGCAATGGATATATTAAAGCCATTAATCTTGGTACATGAGTTTGTACTTCCAGTTTATTAGGTTTCTAATAGTTCACAGGAAATACGATGCACTACAGACTCTAAGTCCTTTCATGTATATTATAACTACCCAGGCTTAGATATGTTTATTGTGATGTAATAAGGAGAGCCACATCTTATATCAGGTTGGAGCCTAAATCGAGGCATAAGAAAAATTGTACATACAATTAATTGTCCTTGCCAGTATTAAATATCACTTCAATCATGGGTAAGATCAGTTCTATTTGCATTATCCTCCTTGTAAGTGGGACACTGTTACTTTAGATAAACACAAAAGTACTTGGATTATACTAAATACCATCACTGTACAAAGATAATATGCCATGAGCAATTAGATTTAATTCTCCTTGGAGAAAGATCTAACTATGAAAAGCATATCAGTACCATGGGTAGCTAAAGGAATAAACATTTCAGCCCTCAGGTATATGCAGAACTCATCCATACTATTTGCATTTTTATATCCTTCTTCCCTCCTCTGTGGTCATATGGTTTCATTAACATATATTAAGTATGCTAGGAAGTCCTTTTAGTATTCCAGAAGAAAGAAGCTTTAACACGTGGCACTTGGAATTTCAACACCGTTGTAAGGGTTTTGTAACAAAGGTTAAGGATGATTCTAGAAGAGAGAAAAATGACCAAGTCTGCCTGAAAATTATTAGGAAGTTAAGATGTTTGGGTTAGGGTAGGAGGAAGTGGGTAAGGATGATAATATTCTTATTCATTTGATGATAGAGGAGAAACCATTCTCATTATTTAATTTCTTTGAAAACTACAAATATAAAAATTTTAATTGACCATCGTGCTGAATCTGGGCTTATATGAGTTTAAATCTGCCTCACCTCCATTATCCTAGTATGGGGTTATTACCTTCAGACGCATGCAGGCACGGAGAGACAAACATGTGAACACCTGAGAAAGTGACCTTCTACAACCATCAGAATAGATATCCATATAAAGCAACTAGGCTGATGCATTGATGTTTCTACCAGCATATCAACCAAAGAAAATAATTTATGGATTTTAAGGGCTGCGTTTTGTAGTAATTTGTTATGGCACCCTAATAAGCTGATACCTCACCAAAGAGGGTCATTCTATAACTGCTGCTAGAAATGTTAGTTTTTATATTTCTTCTTCCAAATCGAGTACCTATTGCTGCACAATAATCCATAACTATATGTAAAAAAGAGAATTTGACCACACAAATCTAAAATATGGGATAGGGATATTGCATTGATATCAGGAATTATTCAATAGACCCCTTAAAACCTAGAATTCCAAAACACCTAAAATTGAATATCTAGAAGTATTAAAAGTCTGGATCTCTGAAAAAAAAACTAATGATATGAATGTTAATTTTTTGTCAAGATAAAAGTTTGTTCATACAAACTTATAAAATTGTAAATTAAAATTGTAAACAATGTATGACGGAAGAGAGGATGGACTTATACTATGAGTCACAGTCATAAAGAAAGAAATACCTCTAAAAGAACATTCATAGAGGTTCATAAAGAGCCTACAGCATTGTCACTACAATTATGATTATTTCCATTTGGATAAAACATTCATAATTAGTACAGTATAACTAGCCTCAACAACAAAGTGTACTATGTGAGAGAATATATAAATATGTATGTATAACAATTACGTGAAGTTTATTAAATTGGTTATTGGAAGCATGAATGTTGAAATACATAGTTAGAACCACTAAATTAAGGGTCTCCAGAACCAAGAAAGTGTATTTGTATACATACATATGCAAATGTGTATACTTATGTATATATGTTTTATATGATATATATAAAATTTTCATTCAGATTTAAAGAGGCTTACTTGAAAAAATTGGCTCACATAATTATTAAAAATAACAAATCCAAACTCTGCAGAGAAGGGTTGGCAAGTTGGAGATACAAGAGACTCAATTGTGCACCTGAAGACACTGAGTGCTTAGGGTAGATAGTCTTTCTATTCTTTTTTTTAGGGTATATTAAACACTTTCAGAAAATGTCATGCTAATTTGGTTTTTTAAATATAATATCTTTATTTAAGCACCATGATTACAAAATGATTGTAGTTGAGTTTTATTTATAAAAAGGAACACCCCCTTTCACCTTGCAATCTTCCCACCACCAATGCCCACATCACCTTCTCTTACAACTCCTGCCTGTACTTGAGATAGGCATTCTGTCTTTTTTTGTCTAAGCAAGCCTTCAGTTGATTATCAAGAGTTCATAGACTAACTTTATATAATATATATTATCATTTAGGTAATAAGTTTATAATAGTTTTTAAGTTTACAGTACTGATGTGCAATGTTAAATCATACGATCACTACAGTGTTCAGTGACCTTATACTCCATGAGTATGTCTTCTCACCCTCCATTATTTGGTAGTCAACAGTTTTGGTTTTAATGATTACCATTACTTCCCTTTGCCATTACTCACAAGTTTCAGAACCTCCACTTTTGTCTCCATGGTATACTCTAATCCTTCCTTTAATTTCTAACCTCAACCTGGTTGAGTTCTGTAATCTACTGTTAAAGGGCTATTATCAACTGATACTGTCTTTACTCTTGATGTTTTTCTCTATGTGCAAAAAAAATGATATCATATTATATTGACCTTCTTGTGCTTATTTTGCTAAGCAAAGCATGATGACCTCCAATCTTATCCAAGTTGCTACAAAGTAAAATACTTTATTTTTTGTAAATATATAATATTTGTCATGCATATATAGCACAAATTTTCACAAATTTAAATTTTAATATTACCCCCAAAATTGCTTCCAGATTGATATAAAATTAACAATCTCAACCACATACATATTTGCTACAAATTTTTATAGAATTAATTTTTTATTTTTTTCTTACAAATTAGCATGCTTTACTTGGAAAGGACTGTTTAAAAATGTGTGCTTGCCTTATCCTAATGTAGCTTTATTTTTCTACATCATTTGTGATCATTGATATTTTATTCCCCTACATGTTCTACTTTTCACATTTAGAAAATATGTTCACAATGGTGAAGTTTATACTACACAGTCTTAATAATAAGCTGTTTTTCTGGGGGCCGGGCGGTGGCGCTGGAGATAAGGTGCCTGCGCTAACCTAGGACGGGCCGCGGTTCGAAAACCCGGTTCCCATATGGTCCCCAGTGCCAGCCAGGAGCGACTTCTGAGCGAATAGCCAGGAGTAACCCCTGAGCATCACCGGGTGTGGCCCAAAAACAAAACAAACAAACAAACAAAAACACAAAAAATAAGCTGTTTTTCAACTTCTTGGGCAAGCCTTTATCCTATAGCCCAGTCCAATGACAGGCTAGATATTAAGGAAGTGCTTGAATAATGTAAAAATACCTGAAGTAGTTTCCAGACATTGGATAGCTCATTTTACCTCTATTTTTGTCACAACTGGGTATAATTTTTTCTAATGTTTTGCCTTTTATGGTTCAATCTCTAAGGGGCTGGTAACGATATTACCAATCTCCTATGTTTGACAAATTATAT
>PVKC010006792.1:0-30383 GCA_004027635.1 Crocidura indochinensis | reverse complement strand
CAGGATATGGTCTATTCTGGAGAAGGTTCCATGTGGGCTTGAGAAGAATGTGTATTCTGTTTTCTGGGGATGGAGGGTCCTATAAAAGTCTATTAGCCCTAGATCTTCTAATTTTTCATTTAGGGCTCTTATGTCTTTGCTGTTTTTCTGTTTAGTGGATCTGTCCAGTGGTGATAGTGGAGTATTGAGATCTCCTACAATTATCACATTTCTCTTCATGTGTTTCTCCAGGTTTGCAAGCAGTTGCCTCACATATTTTGCTGGCTCTACATTAGGTGCATATATATTGACCAGGGTTAGTACTTCTTGATCTAGTGTTCCCCTGATCAGTAAGTAATGTCTCTCTTTGTCCCTGACCACTTTTTTGAGATTGAATGGAATTTGGTCTGATATGAAAATGTCTGTCTCTGCTCTTTTTTGTTTTCTATTAGCCTGAATAATTAATTTCCATCCTTTTATTCTAAGCCTGTGCTTAGGTGTGTTTCTTGCAGGCAACAGAAGTCTGGTTTATGTTTTCTAATCCAGTTTTCTACTAAGTGTCTCTTAATGGGAGAATTTAGTCCATTAACATTTAGGGAGATTATTGACAGAGAGGACTGTTGTGCAGTTGTGTTCTTTAGGGTGGTTGTTGTTACAATCGGGGGTTTGGATTGTGTAATACGTCTCTGAGTAGGTTGTCTAGGGTCGGTTTTGTTTGCGCAAATAATGTAAGTTTGTTTATGCTTGAGAATGTTTTTAGTCTGTCTTCCCAGATGAATGAGATTTTTGCTGGATGTTGTACCCTAGGTTGGAAATTTCTTTCATTCAGGGGTTTAAATGTGTCATTCCACTGTCTTCTTGCTTGAATTATTTCAAATGGGAGATCTGGTTTGATTCTTATATCCCTTCCTTTGTATTTGAGGGTTTTTTTCTTTCTTACTACTTTAAGGAGATCATCTCTCTCTTTGTTTTTTGCCATTTGGACTACTATATGTCTTGGTGTTGGTTTATTAGGGTCTATTTTATTAGGGACTCTCTTCACCTCCTGGATTTGCACTGAATCATCTTTCCAGAGGGTGAGAAAGTTTTCTGTTATTATTTCCCTGACTACTTGCTCTTCCCCTTTCCCTATTTCCTCCCCTTCTGGTTTACCTACAATTCTCAGGTTATTTCTTTTGTCTTTGTTCATTAGATACTGGACTTTTCCTTCCAGTGCTTTGCCTTTAATTTCCTTGCTGGTTTCTTGGTCGTTTTTTGTTTGCAGTTTCTGTTCGAGTTGTTCAATATGCTTCTCCATCTCTGCGATTCTGCTCATTTGGCTCGTTATGGTTTCTTTTAACTAGTTTACTTCCTTTTGTATGCTATCTTTCATATTCTTTGACAGTTCTTCTTTAATTTGGCTGATTTGTTCCTTCTTGGAGTTCTTGTGCTCTGTGGCTAGTGTCTCTTTCAATTCCTTTATAATGGCTTCCATTTCCTTTCTCATGGCTGCTTTTATATTTTCTTCCAATGGATCTGTGCATTTTGGTGGACTTGGAAATTTGCTAGGGTTTCTCTCTGTATCTCCAGAAGTTAGGTTCCTCTTTAGTTTACCCATATTTCTTTGCATTTATTGATGTGGTAGCGCCTTCCAATTTTAGCCCTCTTTTGTCACCTGTGTCTTGGGTGTCTTCTCTGGATTATGGCCCGCCCGCACGCCTTCCAGCACTTGGGACCGGCTGCAAACAGGTCCCGCACCTCCACTCACACCTCCACCACTGCGCCTTCCAGCACTTGGAACCGGCTGCAGACAGGTCCCCTGCCTCCACTCACTCACCCCGCCTGGCCTGCGCGCCTTCCAACAGTTGGGACCTGGTAGTAGTTCCTCTTAAAAGATTTGAAAAAATTCATTAGGAAATCCATCTGTGCCAGGGCTTTTCTTTTTGGGCAGATGTTTGACAAGCTTCAAATTTCTCAGTAGTAATGGGGGTGTTTAGATATGCTACATCCTCCTTACTTAAATTTGGAAGGTTATAAGTGTCCAAGAATTTTTCCATATCTTCTAGGTTCTCATGTTTAGCAGTATAAAGTTTCTCAAAGTAGTCTCTGTTTACCCTTTGGGTCTCTGCAATATCTGTCATGATCTCCCTTTTCATTTCTAATACGGGTTATCAGATTTCTTTCTCTCTCTTTGTGAGTTTTGCCAATGGCCTATCAATCTTATTCATTTTTTTTAAAGAACCAATGTCTGCCTTCGTTGATCTTTCGGATTGTTATTCGGTTTTCTACTTCATTGAGTTATGCTTTCAGCTTTGTTATTTCCTTCTGTCTCCCTATTTTTGGTTCCTTTTGTTGGTCATTTTTTAATTTTTTTGAGCTGCGTCATTAAGCTATCCAGGTATGCCCCTTCTTCCTTCCTGATGTGTGCTTGTAGAGCTATAAATTTTCCTCTCAGGACAGCTTTTGCTGTGTCCCATATATTCTGGTAGTTTGTGTCTTCATTATCATTTGTTTCCAGGAAAGCTTTTATTTCCTTTTTGATTTCATCTCGGATCCACTGGTTGTTCAGTAGCAGGGTGTTTAATTTCCAATTATTAAAGTGTTTCTTGTGTGTGGCTTTGTAGTTCACATCTAATTTCAGAGTCTTGTGGTCAGCAAAGGTAGCCTGCAAGATTTCTATCCTCTCGATTTTATGAAGATATGTTTTATGTCAGCATGTAGTCTATCCTGGAGAATGACCCATGTACATTGAAGAAGAATGTGTATCCAGGTTTTTAGGGATGGACTGTCCTATATATATCTACTAGTCCTCTTTCTTCCATTACTCTTTTCAGGGCTAGTATACTTTTGTTGTTTTTCACTCTGGTTGACCTGAAAAGTGTTGATAGAGTTTTGTTGAGTTCTCCCACAATTATTGTGTTATTATTGATTTCTTCTTTCAGATTTGTCAGTAATTGTATTAGATAATTTGCTAGTCTCTCATTGGGTTTATATATGTTTAATAGTCTGATTTCTTCCTGTTGCACATATCCCTTGATTAGAACATAGTGTCCATCTTTGTCCCTTACCACTTTTCTGAGTATAAAGTTGGTGTCATCAGATATTAATATGGCCACCCCAGCATTTTTGAGGGTGTTTTGCTTGGATGATTTTCCTCCATCATTTGATTTTGAGTCTAAGTTTGTTCTGACACTTCTCATGTGGTTCTTTTAGGCAGCAGAAGGTTGGATTTATCTTTTTGACCCATTTTGTCACTGTGTCTTTTAATTGGTAAATTTAGTCCATTGACATTGAAGGATATGATTGTCGTAGGATATAATATCATCTTTGTAGATAAGTTTGCTGTGTTTGTTGGTCTCTCTTGTCTTAGTGTAGACCTGTCAGTTTTTCCTTTAAGGTTGGTTTATTTTCTGTGAAGTTTTTGAGCAGTTGTTTATCCATAAAGCTATGTATTCTTTCTTCAAACCTGAACGTGAGTCGGTCTGGGTGCAGTATTCTCAGTGAGGCATTCATTTCATTCAGTCTTGTCACAATATCCCACCATTGTCTTCTTGCCTTGAGAGTTTCTTGTGACATGTCTGCTGTAAGTCTTAGGGATGTTCCTTTGAATGTAATTTTCCTTTTTGATCTTGCTGCATTCAGTATTCTAGCTCTATTTGTGGGATTTGTCATTGTAACGAGGATGTGTCTTGGGGTGTTTTTCTTTGGTTCTCTTTTATCTGGTACTCTTCGGGCATGCAGGATTTGATTGCATGTAGTCTTTAACTCTGGGAGTAGCTCTTTGATGATATCTTTGACAGTTGATTCTTCTTGGAGATCTCCTACCTGGGTCTCTGGGACTCCAATGATTCTTATGTTGTTTCTGATGAGTTTATCAAAGATTTCTATTTTTATCTGTTTGCATTTCTTTCTTTTTTTCTTTTTTTTTTTTTGGTTTTTGGGCCACACCCAGTGACACTCAGGGGTTACTCCTGGCTATGTGCTCAGAAGTCGCTCCTGGCTTGGGGGACCATATGGGAACCGGGGGATCAAACCGCGGGCTGTCCTAGGCAAACGCAGGCAAGGCAGGCACCTTACCTCCAGCGCCACCACCCGGCCCCCATCTGTTCACATTTCTGGAGCACTTTTTCCATTGCCAGTTCATTTGTCTAAAGGTTCTTTTCCACTTTCTTCTGTTGTGTTGAGTGTTTATGCATCACGGCTTCCAGTACTCTGATTCTCTCCTCAGCTGCTGATACCCTGCTGGCGAGGCCATACATTGAGGTTTTTAGTTGAGCTACCGTGTTTTTCAGATCTGTTATTTCAGTTTGGATTTTTCTGATTTCTGTCTTTGTGTTCTGTTCAAATCAATCTATGCTTTCTTTGAGTTCTTCAAACATCTTCATATTGCTATTTTAAATTCCTATCAGAGAGGTTAATCAGGTTGGAATTTATTAAATCATCCGAGCTTTCTTCTTCGTTTTCTGTGCATGGTGTTTGCCTGTGAGGTTTCCCCCATTGTCAGCTTGTAGTGTGGTTTTTCCTGTGTGTTGTGTTGGGGTTCTTTGATTAGAAAGAGTGTGTGGCCGTGAAGCGAAGCAAAGCAGCCCTGCTCTTCTGCTGCCTCTAGTTGACAGACAGGCAGAGGCAGGAAAAGTTTCCCTTGAAGTCCTCAGCGTGAACAAAGGTACAGCAGGGCGGGGCCTCTGCAGGCCAGAGAGCTCAGCTTATTGGACTGCGACCCCCCCAGCCAGAAATTACTCACTGGGCAGCTTCAAAATGCAGTTTTTGGGGGGTGCTGAGGAGACCACCAGGGATTCAAAAACACAGGCAGACAGGCACAGGCAGGAGAACTTTCCCTTGAAGTCCTCGGCGTCATAGTTTGCTTTCTAATCTACTCCTGTTGTGCTAATTATTTTATATTTTATATTGTGCTACATCTTTTGTGAAAATTATTGTATCTCCAATAAAGTCATTAATACGATAACAGAATGCTTAGTAAGCTCTTTTTTAAAAGATAAAAGATATAATAAAAATGGTGTGTGTGTGTGTGTGTGTGTGTGTGTGTGGCAGTTGTAGTTGTTGTTTTCATAGTTAAAGAAAAATATGAGGAAAATAGAAAGAATAAAAATTTTGGACTAAAAACAGGGAGACCTTCCTAATCCATGAAGTATCCTGGCATAAGACCAACAACAGGCTCTAGGCATACTGTTTTCTAACCCCAAAGTCTTTCTCTGTAGTCCCAGTAAAAGTACTTCACAATCACAGTTATTGCTGTCATGTTTCTGTGGTTAGAGATACTAGTTTCTGTACAGATCCTATGTCAAAGTCAGAGTGACATGGAACATCTTCTGGTTTCATCTCACTATTAAGTGGCAATGAAGAGAACCTACCCTGAAAGCAATTTATTGTTACCAAGTTGCCATGGTGTCATATGAACGCACTCTGGAGCAAGTCAATGCCAGAACAGCAGTGGGTCCTTCCCTGGCAGAAGTCCAATTCCTAGTTTTGGTGTAAAAAACTATGCTATTTCCATAGATAGGTCCAAGGTTCAGGGGTGAATGGTCATTGTCCTATCTTCTGAAGTCTAAGCCAAATCACTATGGCAAGTGTTCAGGGTGTATGCCCCACTGCAGTATAAAATCTATGTGGTCCTATCTTTCTTAGATAAGAACTTGTTTGTACACATGTAATATTTCCCCCATTTTAATGTGTGCTTATGCAAAAAGGAACAATGTCACGTGATACTTCTGGTGCACATGGGGGTAAAAATAACAAGCTAAACAATCCCGATAACCTTGTTCTAACATGAACTCAGAACACTTGAGAAACTTATCTATTAGAGTGACCTATTGAATAGATCTAAAAAATGAGGAAAGTTGCCAATCCATAAGAAGATAGACAGTAAGAATTATACCTATTAAAGAAATACATCTAAAGAAATATTCAAAAGAGATATAAATGTCCCCTTAAAGTGTTTTGAAATACTCTGGGGGTGGGGGAATAAAATCTGGAGCAAAGGTTCAGCCTTTGATTTAGTCTTGTGGAGATATTGTGCTAGTTTTATAAGGTATTTTCTTATAATATGATTTGCAATTTGATAGTACACTTATTTTTGAGCTTTTAAAAGACATTTTCAACTTTTTCTTGATATTTTATTGACTTAATTTAGTTTTAAACTGAAATTTACCTGACATTTGGTATATTTGGTGAGGTTACTTTATAGAACATAACATTTTTGTGACAATTGTCTTCATCACTGAGTCTTCCCAGGGAAGGACACACATATTTTTCCATTTCTTTATATTTCATATTACTTACTTTTTTGTTGTATGATGACTTAAAGAAAAGATGTCATACACACTTGGATGCAGCATTTGAATGCTTTTAGTTGGAATGCTCAGTATGGGTCCCACATTTTAGCTGCGATGATTATACATGCTTGGCTGCAGTGTTGTACACTCTTAGTTGCTTGTGCTTGCCAGAGGTGGTATGACCCTAAGAATTCCAAATGCATCAGTGAGATTTCATATATTATGTAGAGCATGCAAGAGGACAGAATTCACAGCCTCATATTCACCAGATAATTAATTGACCACTGAGTCATTATTTGGGGTCACCTCTTTTTGTTTTGAAGATATTTTTGTTCATACCTAATTAGGTTTGGCTTTATATTTTCATAAAGATGATACCTTAGTAAAAAGGTATACAAGGCACATTGTCTTCTTTAGGTCTTGTGAATAAGAGTTCTTCATATACTACAGGTTTTAATTGTATCAGAAAACTCTAGGTTTCTTTGTTATTTCCCATTAAACCTCATTGAATTACTTTATCTTTAATAACAGAGCTTTCAGTTGATTTTCAGGAACGGTTAGTTATTCATCTAATTAGGAAACCTACAGAGAGAAAAAATTCTCTCTCCTGTTTCTATTTATACTCCTATGTTTCATTAAATAATTCCTAAAATAATATTAAGTAATGGTAAAAATATTAAACATCATTAATTTTGACACTATTAAAGATAATCTAACATTTTTCTATTAAGCAGAAACTTTTATAATCAGATATTTAAATATAATTATATTTATAATTATAAAGGAAACTATATGAGACATATTTTTCTAGGAAAAACATCTTGTATATACTTTGCATTAGTTTGGACTTGATGATTTAGAGCCAGCGATGCAGAATTGCTCAGTCACCAGGTACTTTGACCAGGTTCAAATCAAGTGGTTCTGGAGAGGGGCTAGTTGAGTATTGACTAAGGGTCTCAGGCATGCAAGGAATGAAGTTCTTTCATTCACTACCTCCTTTCCTTTCAACTATCTCCTTTCTTTACAATTACTACTGCAGAATACTTTTTAGGTGTTGAAAGTATATTGATATTTTATCTAAGATTCTAGCAATTATGAAGCTTATTTAATTTATTAGTAATGCAATCAGTTATATTAGTTATATTAAATATATTTGCATTATATGAACAAATATGATTCAGAAAAAATGTTATAATATTTTGTGTGTTATTTGATTCTTTATATTATATTTCATTAATGTATATGAATTAATATATATCAAATAAAATTAGTGTGCCTCAATTTTATTGTATTGTTTACAATGTTATTTATAAAAATGATCTGCAAGTGATCTTTTACTATTGTGTTCTGGAAAAGGTAAAGTTAGTACTAGATTCATGTTAGATGATAAATGATTTAATAAAGCTCTTTGGTTTTATTATTTTTCTTTATAGGAATCTATTATATATTTTTCAATAAAAATTTTCCTTTGCTTATTCATTAGACTAGTGTCTATTTCATCTGTAATTTCTATACTTTCCTAGCCCTTAGTTCAGTTTTGCAAGTCTTTATATAGACTTGCATATTTGAGCAAATTATGTAGTTTTTATATTTCTTTTTGTAACTTTTCCACAAAGTAATCTCAACAAATATTTTAATGTGATTAAGAGATTTGGGGGGTAAAAGGAAAATGTGGAACATTTGGTATAGCAAACTCAGGTATTATAAAAAGAGGGCATAAAGTAGATAAGTCGGGGCTGGCGAGGTGGCGCTAGAGGTAAGGTGTTTACCTTGCAATCACTAGCCAAGGAAGGACAGCAGTTCGATCCCCAGCATCCCATGTGGTCCCTCAAGCCAGGGGCAATTTCTGAGCGCTTAGCCAGGAGTAACCCCTGAGCATCAAATGGGTGTGGTCCTAAAAAAAAACAAATAAAATAAAGTAGATAAGTCATTCTACTTATATGGATACCTATATAACGTATATATGCCTATATTAGTATGCCTATATATGGATACCATATATATATATTTTACTTATGGATACCTATATGAATTAGGGCTCAGGGATGGGCAGTGACTTGCTTATTCATTTTAGGATAATCCTCTCTGATTTTAGGCTTCATTTCTATTATACAGATGACTTTGTAATAAACCAAAGGAATCTCACCATTTTTTCTTACTCTGATTCACTCTCTTTAATTGTTACTCTAGGGCCAGCATTGCATTTTGTCTCTCTGTACTCTTGTATGTTCTTAGAAGTAGGTCTCAATAAGTAGCCATGGTGTGCTCTCTATTATTCTCCATAGGACTTAAAATAACTAACTTCTCTCAGGGAAATATCAGAGATTTCTCTTGTTCTTAAGTATATTGAAATCTTCTGGAATACATAGTTGGATATTGTTTTAGGTTTGCTGAGTTGGGAGAAATTTCCTTCCCTGACAGATTTATCTTTTCACTTCAAGTTAAACCCTCTAATGTTATCTGAATTCAAGTAGCATGTTGCCCATGATTTGTCATAGAGACAAGGCCAGCTTTTTATTTATTTGCTTTTATTTTATTGTTTTTTTCTTGTTTAGTATTCTGAATTGAACATAACTGTATGTCTTCTAATTTTTGGACAGTATTGTATTTGAATGTTACAATTCATGAATGGGTGGTAAGATAGAAAAATACAACTTGAAAGGAATTCACTTCTTTTACTTTAAATTATGAGTACAGGTTGTAATAAATATATAAATTAACAACTAACAATTGAGTCCAAATTACATGTGGTAGTAGTTGTTAGATATAAAGATTATTAAGAGAAAAAGGCTCTGAAGAGTATAGGGAGAAGTGAGATGATAATCTCTTGGTACCACTTAGAAGAAAAAAGTAATAAACTAGGGAATTTTCAGGGAATTGGGGATATTTTAAGACAGAACATCTGGGAAAGTGAATGAGTTACCAAAGAACACATCTCTTCAAAGGTCAAGCATTGAGTTCATACTTCTTGGAGGTTTAGAGCAGGATTTGGGCCACTAACAAACATGAAAGTGATCCAACTTTGGGAGTGGGGAGGAGCAAAAGTGTGGTAGCATTGTCTAGTGCCAAGTCCAGTTGGAACATCTTGAAGAAAGGAGTCACATTTTTATCTACATGAATCATATTTCCTCTTGAATTTTCTAACAAGTGTCAGTCCTATTCTTCTCAGCTGGATACAAAGAGACCTTTATGAAAACTCCAGGCTTTTCTCCTCAGATGGTTATGGCCATGTCTCCTGGAAATTCCTGTGACAACTCATTGACACCCTTTATTCTATTGCTTTTCATGAAATGAAGTAATTGCTAATATGCATGATTTTCTCTTCCTTGATGGTAAATACCCTTAATGCTTAACCCAGTATTTAGCACAGAATAATCAGTAAAGATTTGTCAAAGAAATGCATTTAATAATGTTATATTCCATTCTGCATTTGAATGGGGGCTATACTATCAATATTCACTGAGTAATCAGGACCAAGTCTGAAATGTGACCTCATTCATAGAAATATGATAAATATGTGGGACTCACTCTTTCCACTCTCTCCTCTCTCTTTTCTGAATTTGTGAAAAGCTGTGACCAAACAGCTCAGTCAAGGCAGCATAATCTTGAACTTTATTCAATAAATAGTTGTTGGACTCCATTCAGGAGTTTAGTTTGGACCTCTCTAAGGCAACTAGTCAGTTTTGTGACATTCTAAATAAGGCTTTGGATGGAGGAATGGACAAGTGGCATACCCTGAGAAGGTAAATACAATTTGTAAAGCAGAGTAACAACAATAAATTTAATGCTTCCAACATGTTCTACTAGTTTTTCCCTTTTTTTCAAGCTCTGGATACTTCTATTTGGTTTTGTTTTATAATTGCTCAAAGCTGTTCTTTTAATCAGAAAATACACAGAAAGAAAATAGCTGAAAGTTCATGAGCACCAGAATTTATGATTTATCCACAGCCACTCAACTCATTAAGATTACTAAAAGGAATTTTTTATTAATAATTTTTATTTTGACCAAAGTGGATTACAAATCATTCACAATAGTATTTTAGGTACATAGTGACATTGAATCAGGGGCATTCCACCACCAGTGTTGTCCTCCCTCCACCCCTGTTTCCACCCCTCCTTTGTCCCCCTCCCCCCGGGCTGCTAGTGTAAGTGGTCCTTTCTGTGTCTAGCTTGTAGATTGGGTTTCGATTCTGTTGTCATTGGCTTTGGATTTGGTATTTAAGTCTGATCATTTTTTATTTCTTCTCAATGTTCATACGACTGCTTGGTTTTGGTGCCCTCCATTATTTCCCCCTCAATTTGTGAGACAGAACAAGATGGTTCAAGTTATGTGGTTCTGTTTGAAGGTTAGAGGAAAAATGGGGTGGGGAGGGGGAATTTGCATGAGCAAAAAATGGGATTAAAGAGTCTGTTGACGCCTATGTATATGAGTGTGAGCACATATGTGAGTATGTACATGTGTGATAGTAAGTTGTAGGGATGTTGTGCTAAAATAACTCTTTATGACTCAATGCCATAAAATTCAAGGAGTTCTTAGTCTTCTGTGCTGACCAATTTCTTCTCTCTAAAAAAAGTGAAGGAAGAAATTTAAACACAACTCTCCAGCAAAATGCTGGCCAGTGACAAACAATAATGAGGAAGATAGAGTGAGGAGGAAAATGGGCTCTGGCATGCATTGATTATAAAAGCTGTTAAGACAGGGGTTTCCCTGGTCAGGGTTTCTGTCAAAATTAGTACAGTAACCTAGAGTGATGGGGATATTTAAAAATCATCAGGGTGCTAGTGAACCAACATTCTGATTGTGAGCACATAAGCATATGTTTTGGTGTATGAATCATTTACAATTGGTAGCTTTATTTTGAAAGAAAATTTTCTAGATGGCAACACAGCCATAAGTATCTCCGATGAAGACTGGGAGGATGCAGGAATTTTGAAAATCAGAGAGCTATATTTTCTCAATGAACAAGAGACTCATAAAAGGATTTCCTGAATCTTAAAAATTTGATAAAAAAAATAGTTCTCTGTATTTAATCTTTTGTTGAGAAGCTGTTGATTGGCAAAGATTTTAAAGCAATGCTTAGATTTGGATTTCAGTGTCACTAATTGTAGTCACTAGTCCAGATTACTGTTCAAGTCAGTGCTATACTGATAACAGGCCTGAGTTACCCATTCTAGAAAACAACACACATGTCTTATCACTCTGCATTTACTATTTTTTATTGTATTTTGGGAGGTCACACCCGGTGACACTCAGGGGTTACTCCTGGCTATGCCTTTAGAAATCACTCCTGATTTGGGGGGCCATATGGGATACCAGGGGGATCAAACAGCGGTCTGTCCTAGGCTACTGCAGGCAAAACAGACAGACACCTTACTGCTTGCACCACTGCTTCAGCCCCTGTATTTAATATTTTGCTCTGATACTCAGCCAACTAGTAGGTGCAATCCAGCAGAGACTATAGCTTCAGAGTTTCCTAGCCCATTTAACTCTTAAGCCTGGGGCTTTATATGCTCCTCTGTAGAATTAAAGCCCTTTGAATGGGCTTGGATGGTGGTAGAAGGTGATGGAGGCCTTTCTCCTCCAGTTCAGGACTTGTGTTTCTGCAACCCCCTCCAGTTGGTGGGTCAGCATATTCAGGTAGAGGAGAGGAAATCATTCACAGACATGTTCCAAGAAATATCAGCTTTATTCAGGCCCTGACCAACATGTGTGGCCTATCATAACCATTTATGCTGGATCCTCATTCAGCCCTGCAGTCTAACTTGTCTTTCAGCCATCTATTTTCCTGCTTCCTTCTCCATCTTGCATCCAGGCAAATCCCATTTTGCCCCTAAGGCCAAACCTTATGTAACCTCACAAGATCCTTCCCAAAAATGAGAGAGTCTTTCTTGTAGGTAAGTTTACAGGAAGAATGCGGGTGGGGTAATACTCCTCCAGACCAAATTCCGTCTAGGAGAAGTTACAAGAGGAGATGTCTGGTAAGTGACATTTTCAATCATAAAGGGACAGTAGCTCTCTCATGGCTGATCAGATGCCTTAAGAGTCTCTCTTTCCTTATAGACACTAAGCATTCCCCAACCTATAGATTCCCACAGAAAAGTACCATCATTTGCCTACCCTTCACAACACATTCTCATTGTCTGAGGATAGTTCTCTTGATTATATATATTTTATATTAAATAAACCCATATATCTATTCTATCTCTTACCTACATATATGGATATATGCATTATTATGTTCATGTGGTATATTTAGTAGAATATGCATTTATATATTCAGTGGGATATAAAATACATTTTAACAGGTATGAATTATTTTACATATAGCTTATGCACACACAAATTAAGAAAATAAAACTGCAAATTTGCTCTACATCTAGCATACTAAAAATGGACTAAAGGATAAGGGGCTGGATTTTCAGTATCCATTACAATGGATTCAATACACAGTACAGGGGAACATAAGCTCTGCTCACAGAGAATGAAAATTAGAATGAACAGAAGAACCAGGATATTGAATATCTAAATGCTTTGGTGGTATCACATAAGAGGCAGTGACTTTGACCATGTGTAAATGCTACTTGGATGATACAGAAGAGACACACAATTTGTGTTCTAGAAACTTCTTTACACAAGTTTTATTGTCTACTAATTTTCCCTCTATCACAGTCTCTGAACTGGCCTTTCTTGATTCTGTATTTTCTTGATTCTTGTATTTTCATTTGTATAGAAAGAACATTTATGCAGACAGGTTCCTTTGTGCGCTTGTCTCCTGATGATGTGCATACAGAAGCAGTTGTCTATAATTGCAGAGGCATAGATAGCGTCTTCTCCATCAGGACAGAAATCTCAACCAGTAGGATCAGGGAGGTTTGACACTGAAAATCTGGCTCTTCACATGGGTAAAGTGACATTATGATTTTCAAAAGAAAAAATCCCAGTATTTAATACTCCTCATTGCTGCTGTCATCTGTGCATAAAAATCCCTGGACCAGCTACAAAGTCAATACACAAAAATTGGTTGTATACAAATAATGACCCAGAGGAGAAAGAGATCCAAGAGTCTATCCAATTTAAAATAGTGTCAAAACCCAACAAGTATATAGAAATCAATTTAATAAAAGAGGACGGGGCCCGGGAGATAGCATGGAGGTAAGGCATTTGCCTTTCATGCAAAAGGTCATCGGTTCAAATCCTGGTGCCCCCATATGGTCCCCCGTGCCTGCCAGGAGCGATTTCTGAGCATGGAGCCAGGAGTAACCCCTGAGCACTGCCGGGTGTGACCTAAAAACCAAAATAAATAAATAAATAGATAAAAGAGGTGAGAGAACCATACCATGAAAACTTCAAAAACACTTAGGAAAAAGTGAAGACCTATGGAAATTAAAAAATATTCCATGCTCATGAATGGGAATAATCAATGTTATCAAAATGATCATCTTACTTAAACTACTATATAGATTCAATGCAATCACTATCCAAATTCAGACAACAATCTTCAAGGGCTTAGAAAAATCAATTACTAAGTGTTGTGGAACAATAAAAAACCCAGATAGCCAAAATCATTCTGAAAAAACTAGAAAATTGGAGGTATCGCATTATATAACTGAAAGCTGTACTACAAAGCCATAGTGACTAAAAACAATATGGTATTGGAACAAAAACAGATCTTCAGGCCAATGATTTTGAATATAATATCCACTGAAAGACCCTTAAGAATATATAATCAATTAATCTTTGAGAATATACCCAAGAGTATTTTTAAAATGGAATAAAGACTGCTGCTTCAACAAGTGGTATGAGACAACTGAATAATCACATGTAAGAAATTAAAGATCAGTCAATATATTACACCTTAAACAAAAGTCAATTCAAAATGGATCAGACATTGAGATTAGATCTGAATCCATTAAAGTCATTGAGGAAAACAGGTAGAACTCTCCAAGATCTAAATGTCGGAGTCGGGATGGTGGCTCTAAAAGTAAGGTGTCTGTCTTGCAAGCACTAGCATAGTTCAGACTGCAGTTCGATCCCCCAGTGTCCCAGATGGTACCCCCCCCCCCCACTCCAGGGACGATTTCTGAGATCATAGCCAGGAGTAACCCCTGAGCGTCAAATGGGTGTGGCCCAAAAACCTAAACAAAAACAAAAGATCTAAATGTCAAAAAAAGTCTTTAATGATAAGATGCTAATGATAAGGGAATTAGAATAAAATTTGAATAAATGAAACTAAATCAAACTAAAAGTTTTTGTATGGCAAAAGAAACACTGGCTCAAACTAAAGACATTTGAATTCATGGGAGAAAAAATATTTTCATTCAACATCTTTATTTATAATCCTTTATCTAAAGGGTTGATATCTAGGATATGCAAAGTACTCAGAAAAATTCTAAACTTCCCTTTAAAATGGGAAGAAGAAATGAATAGAAACCTCTCTAAGGAAGGAAAACAGATAGTCAACAGAAACATGAAAAAATGCTCATCATGAGGTCGGAGTGGTGGCTCAAGCAGTAAGGAATCTGCCTTACCCACACTAGCTTAGAATGGACTGTGGTTCAATCTCCCAGCATCCCATATGGTCCCCCAAGCCAGGATCAATTTCTGAGTGCATAGCTCGGAGTAACCCCTGAGCATCAGCCAGTGTGGCCCCAAAACAAACAAAATACTTATCATCATTTATCATTAGGGCAATCCAAATTAAGACAACAATGAGATGTCTTATACTAGTGAGGATGGCACATACCAAGCATAGTGGGAAAAATTGTGTTGATGAAGATGTGGTTAAAAAACAGAACTAGAGTTCACTGCTGGTGGTAATGCTGCCTGGTCTAATCTTTATGGAAAATAGTATGGAGGGTTCTCAGTAAATTTGTATCCAAACTGCTGTATGGCTAAGCAATCTCTCTTTTGGGTATCTAACCCCAGAACAAAAAAAAACACTCATTCACAAGGATGCATGCACACCAATATTAATTACATCATTCAGTACAATAGTTAAGAGTTAGTATCAACCTAGATGTCCAACAATATATGAGTGGCTCATGAAGATGTTGAACATATATACAGTAGAATATGTCAAACCTGCAAGAAATGATGCCATTGTCATGCAATTCTCTGCAACATAGTTGGAGCTGGAAGATATTGTGTTAAATGAAGGAAGCCACAAGGATAAATACAAGATTATATAACTTATGTATTTATTTAGAATAAATGCATGATAAAATGCAATAGCTTAAATGGGGGTTGTCAAGAACACTGTAGCAACAGAAGATAATAAAGAGAAGGAAATAAATTGACAGAGGGGAAAAACACATACAAATTGTATTGATGATCTTAAGAAAGGACAAAACTAAATATACAAGCCAGAATGAACAACAATAAAATCATGTGACCTAAACTTTAACAACCAAACTTAAAAAGTACTGTTATGATAGTAGGCTGGGGTGGAGATGGGGTAGTAGCATAAGATGTACTCTGGGAATATTGGTGGAGGGAAGTGGATACTGGTGTTGGGAATGGCCATAGAATATTGAATGTCTAAAACGTAACTCTGAATAATTTAATAAATCACATTGCTTAAATAATTATTTAAAAAAGAAATGAGGGTCACAAAGGTCCTACTGATATGTTATTGATGAGGTGAGTTTTGGAAAGCACTTCAGGATGGGGGTAAGTTGCCAAGGGAACCAACCTCCTTTGTGATTAGCAGGTTGAACATTTTCAGTTTTAACCTGACTTTCTGAAAGAAGAAAGAGACTGGAGTTTGAATCAATACCAACAATCAGTGATTTAACCATTTGAGCTTACATAGGAAGCCATCGTATAAATAAAAAAAGAAGATTCTGAGATAAGGGATGAAAGCCCTTTACCCATATTTTTCTCTATATCCCTTTTTCCTATTGTTTCTGAATTATGCTATTTTCACAATTTTATCAACTATTTGAGCACATGGACTTTTTTTGAATTCTCTAAACTACTCTAGCAAATTCACTGAATCCAAAGAGCTCCATGAGAAACTCTTACTTTTGATGCCATAATCTAAACTGCATTGGTGGGGAAGGAAATGTTATAAGATAAATTACCTATATATCTGACATTCTCCTGGAAAAGAGTGTCCAGTAAACTGAATTCAGTTTCAAGTAAAGGATGTCCAGTTGGTATCCAGAAGATAGCTTATTGGTGTGTGAGAACCTTTATCCTACTTTGACATTAAACCAAAACTGTTTCAAGAAAGCATCTGTGTGACTCGTCTGGCTGTATATCTGTGGAGTTGGCATCATGTTCAAAGTAGCCCCTTCTTGTCTCTTTTGGTTGATAAATTAGAGATGAAAGTAGGGTTAACATTAAAAGGCATTAAGTTCAATTAAAAACATTAAATTACAAATTTTAAAAAGACATTAAATTAAAAGGAATTAAATTAAAGCAGTATTTTGCTGTTAACTAACAACAAAAGAAAGTAGGATTAAAAGGAGGGTAAAGCAAGGATACTTTTCAAACAGAAGACTCAGCCTGGAATTTAGCAGTGATGGTCAATTTCACCTTGAGGTAAAGATGTAGTACTGGTCCCAAAAAACGGAGGCAGTCAGAAAGTCCAACAGCAGACTTCTCTTTGATTCAATCAAGCCATTTACACCCATGCAATTCTTTATGCATATCAACAGAAAAAAAGGACTAGGACAAGGGAATGGAATTTCAGCCATTTCCACTGGGCTTTATCCAGGAACACAGTCCAAAGAAAATGACACAGAGCAAAAGACTTGCAGCAGGCTTCATATTTTGACCAGAAGAGTCATTTTAAAAAGTCACTTTAAAGAGTCACTTTACCCAAATGAGTGTACCCCAAGAAGAGCAGAGCTCCTACGTTTTTCTCATTGGTCATGCATTTCTTCTAGTCAATGAGCCCCATTTCAATACATAACAAAAATCACCACAACTTGTAAGAAACACTTGATTAGTCAGAAAAAACAGCCTCAAAGTCAAAGACTGAAATATAAACCCCCATGAAAACAAGACTCTTAAAAATTTCAAGGTGACCATAATAATATTAGACAACATAGAATTCAGGCCTGAAAAGGTTAAAAGAGACAGAGAAAGTAATTTATTAATAATCAATGGATATGTACATCAGAAAAAAATCACACTCTTTGAACATGCATGTACAAATAGTGGGTAAACAAAATACTTTAAAAACTGCTAAAGGACTACAAGAAGATATGAGTAACAATTCTCTGGTAGTTGAAAATTTCAACACTGCTCTATCCCCTATTGATAGATGATCCAGGTTAAAATTAAGCAAAGATATTCTGGCTTGAATAAACAGTTGTAAGGATATAATTATATATATAAATATATGGGGCTATTCATCAACAAAAAACTGAATACACATTATTCTTCAATAAATATGAGACATTCTCCAAGATAGACCACATGCTAGACTATAAAACATACCTGCCATAAACAAAAGAATAGAAATTGTATCAACTATCTTCCCTGACAATGATATACTGATAATAGGGGTGGATGACAAACAGACATAGAAGAATTTTTTTAACACCTGAATCTTAAACAGCTTACTCCAGAACAACCAGTGCATCAGAGAGAAAAATCAAAAGATTCTTAAAAACAAACTGGGAGGAGTTCCGTTTTTTTTCTTTTCTTTTTCTTTTTTTTTTAAACAGAACCACATAACTTGAATCAACTTGTCCTGCCTCATAAATTTAGGGGGAGAAATGGATGGTACCATGACAAAACAGTAGTATGAACATTGAGTAGAAATAAAAAACCATCAAACTTAAAACAGCAAACCCAAAGTCAACATCAACATAATTGATATCCAATCTACAACAAGCTATACACAAAGGGGACCAGTTACACTATCAGTCCAGGGAACAAAGGAGAGAGATCTGGGATGTATGCTGGGACAAGGGTGGAGGGAGAACAACTCTGGTAGTGACAATGCCCCTGATTCATTGCCACTATGCACTTTTAAATATTACTGTGAAAGATTTGTAATCCACTTTGTTCACAATAAAAAATTAAAAATATTCCTGCAAACAAATAAAAATGAGGACACTAATTGTTTTAATTTGTGGAACACAACAGAAGTACAATTTATAAGAGGAAAATGTATGGCTTTGCAAGTATTTATAAAGAAGAAAGAAAGAGCCCACATAAATAACTTACTGGTGCAGCTTAAGAAAATGGAAAATGACCAGAACAATGAGCTGAAAGCATACAGGTGAAAATAAATAATAAAACTTAGAACATAAATTAATAAATTGATTTCTAAAATAATATCCAGATGGTCAATAAAAGCAAATGATGGTTCTTTGAACAAAATAGAAAGACCAATAAATTAGCTAGACTCACAAATGTAAGAGAACCTTATTAAACCAATCAGAAATAAATGAGGAGATATCACAACAGATACTACAGAAACTCAATGTGTAATCAGATAATACTTTGAGAAATGTTATGCCACAAGATGGGAAATATTAGAAAAAATGGATAAATTTGTGGGCTCATAACAACCTAAGGTTCAATCAAGATGATATGGAATACCTGAACAAACCTATCACAATCAGGGTAATAGAAATAGTAATCAAAATGCTTCCAAATAACCAAAGCCCAGTTCCAGATGGATTCAGTAGTGCATTCATTCAAATATTTAAAAAAGAACTTTTCATTCAAATCTTTAAATAAAAATGTTTTAGGTTTTTCCAGAAAATTGAAGAAACACTTCCAGTATCTATGAAACTATAATCACCCTCATCCCCAAAGCAGACAGAGCAGACAGCGACACTGCAAAATAAAAGTATTATAGGCTGATATCCTTGACGAACACAGATGCAAATATCCAGACAAAATACTGGTAAATAAAATCCAACAATTTATCAAAATATATGATATACCATGATGAAGTAGGATTTATTTATTTCAGAGAAACAAGGATGGCTTAACATTTGCAAGTCAAGCAATATACCACATGAATACAAATAAATTATTATAAAATAATATTACAATGATTAAAATTATAAAATGATAAATATTATTATTAATAAAATTAGTGAAACCATTTGACAAGGTCCAGAACCCATTGTTGATAAAAAAATTCTTAGCAACTGGAAATTGAATGAGCTTTCCTCAAGACTGTCTAAACCATTTACCACAGGATACGGCAAACAGTATATTCATTGAAGAAACACTAAAATACTTTCCCCTAAAATCAAGCAAGACAAGTTTGCCCACTCTCACCACTGCTATTCAATATGGTATGAGAAGTACTTTCCATAGCAATTAGGCAAAAAAAAAGATATCAAGGGCAACCAGATAGAAAAGAAAGAAGTAAAGTTTTCACTGTTTTAAGATTACAGAATATTATATTTTGAAAATCCTAGACTATAAAACAAAACTTCTAGAAACAATATATTTTATAGTAAAATGACAGACTACAATGTATAGTAAAATACATTATCATATATTTTAATATACAAACATACATAGCCTTTATATACAAATAATAAAAGAGAAGAAAGAGATCTTTAAAAAATGATCCTGTTCAAGTATTTTGTAATTATCTAAAGAGGTTAAAGATCTATAGAAAGAAAACTAAAAGGCATCACTTTAAGAAATAGAAAAGTGAACAGAAGACTGATTCAAATGACAGTGAAGGAACAGAATTTCTAGAACTGTACAGAAAGACTTCATCATAGACTCCATTCCTTGACCTGTGCAGATACCAAGATCTCTAGATGCAGTGGTCTGATTTTATTACCCATGACATGGAGCAGAAATCTTCCATACACCAGAAAAGGACCCAGGAGTAAATGAACATGCAAGGAGTCTGTAGTTATTCCCATGACAGTATACTTCAAGGATGGAGAAACCCTATATCTCTTAGGCCAAGGGAATTCTCTTTCTAATTTCTCCAATATTTACTGTGCCTATGCAGAAAAAAAAAAAGAAGCAGCACAAAATAATTTTTATTTATTTACTTATTATTATTTTTGGTTTTGTTATTGTTGTTGTTGTTTTCATTTTTTATGTTCTGTTTTGTTTTTATCTCAGGACCATGGTTATTATCTGCTGCTTGTCTTTATTGCTGTAGTGCTCATTAAATTTTTTGTTTGATTTTTCTTTTTGTATTGTTGCAGTGTTTCTCTTCCTTTTTCCCTTCTCTAAAACTGATGTTGATAGTCTCTAAGGACTCCGCCCATTTTCAGATTATTTGATTTTTACCCCATTTTATTTCTTTTCATTTCTTCAAACAGAACCACATAACTTCAACCATCTTGTTCCACCTCTCAAATTGAGGGTGAAATAGTGGAGGTTACCAACCAAATAGTTGTATGATCACTAAGTAGTAATAAAAATGATCAGACTTAAACACCAAATTCAAAGTCAATGACAAAAGAATAGATGATCAATTTACAACAAGCTAGATACAGAGGAGATCACAACTAGAACCCGGGGGTACGGGAGGGGGATATGGGATGCAAGCTGGGAATGGGGGCTGAGGGAGGGCAACTTTGATGATGGGCATTCCCCTGATTCAATGTTAATATGTTCCTAAAATATTACTTTGAGAGATATGTAATGCACTTTGGTCAAAATAAAGATTATTATTATAAAATAAAATAAAGACATAACAAACCTGAAACTGTAAGGTACATAGAGGAAAATAAGTAAAATGGCCAATGACATTAAAGTTAAAAACATCTTTAAAGATGAAATATCACTGGCCAAACAAGAAGTTTACGCAAAGAAATATATTGGGACTATAGCAAACTAAGAAGCTTCTGCATCTCAAAGGAAGTAGTGACTAGAATAGAAATACTGTTCACAGTATGGGAGTAGCTATTCATCCAAAACACATCTAGCAAGAGGTTAAATATGTAAGATATATAAGACACAGCTTAAAAAGAAAAGAACAAAAACTATCACGTCCAAAAGTGAAAAGTAGAAATGAAGTGACATTTCTTCAAAGATGAAATACAGATGGTGAGAAGGCTCATGACAATATGCTCCATATCATTAATCATTATGAAGATAAAGTGATATGAAAAATACCCCTTCAGTAACAATATTGCAAACCACAGTTTTTATTTTTGTTTGTTTGTTTTTCGTTCACAGCCGGTGATGCTCAGGGGTTACTCCTGCTATGCCCTCAGAAATAGCTCCTGGCTTGGAAGATCATATGGGATACCAGGGGGATCGAACCATGGTCCATCCTAGGTCAGCCACTTGTAAGGCAAACCCCCTACTGCTGAGACACTTCTCTGACCCCTAAACCACAATTTTTAAAAGTACAAAATGGAAGAAAGATATATAGAAGAAAAATACTGTCTCCAGATGCATGTAGGGAAGAGAGTATTGAGGAGAGTGAGAAAAAACTAGGATATTGTTGGTGGGAAATGTGCACTGGTGAAAATGTTTTACTTGTATGACTGAAACTTAGTCATGAATAAGTTCATAACTATAGAAAAATACAATGGTATTATGAACAATTTTGTTATCACTATATTTAAATAAATCAACTAAAAATAAAGATGTATTAGTGACTTCATCAAAAATACTAGTTTGGGGGCCAGAGCGGTGGCCCTAGCCTAGAACGAAACTCAGTTCAATCCACCAGTGTCCCATTGGTCCCCCAAGCCAGGAGCCATTTCTGAGCATATAGCCAGGAGTAACCCCTGAATGTTACTGGGTGTGGTCCCCAACCCCCCCCAATACTAGTTTGATTTAATTGAAACCATGAAACCCGAGACCTCCAATCACATCTTTATCTTTGCACTGACCTGCTTGAGTAATGAGTAATAGCTGTTCCCATAGCACTCAGCAGCAGTTTTCTGTGCTGAGTGACCTGAAAGGTTGTGCTCATCCAGTCACAAGGAGTGTTGAGTAGTGCTTTATCCTTTTTCTCTCTGTTAGGACACTTGAAGGACTAGCAGAAGCAGACAGATCTGTAGGGCTGAGCTCAATTTCTCTTTTTTCTTTATTTTTGGCATTTGAGCCACATGTGGTGATGCTCAGGGGTTACTACTGGCTATGCTCTCAGAAATCGCTCCTGGCTTGGGGGACCATATGAATGGGATGCTAAGGGATCCCACTGTGGTCTCTCCTAGGTTAGCACGTGCAAGACAAACACCCTACTTCTTGTATCACTGCTCCCATTCAGATCCTGATTTCTATCCTTTTCTAATGGTCCACATGCTTCTTACAGATCTCATTATCTATAAAGAAAAAGGAAGTGTTGCCTGTCCAAGCAGGTCATATTTTTGAATTTGCTTTGGAATTCCTATGTGTTTCAGAAGTGAAAATTGACCATTACTCCCTTTCTATCAAGGTCTATGCAGATCTCTCTGAGCTCAGAAAGCTTCCTTATCTTTACTGGATGTGTAGATTCATCTAAAAAGACAGAAAACGGGCTTCCACAGATTTCAGGTGATCCTCTTATTATATTCAGGCCTATACAAGCAGGTCAGTGAAAATATGAGGCTTGAGTTCATGGAACAAATTTCAGAGCATACCTGAGTAATTTTGATTTTTGACATGACTTTACTAACTTTTAACAAAAATTTCTTCCTAATATTGTGCTGATCTATGTGCCAGACTCTTCAGCAGGATCTCCTCTTGCCATCCTCCTTGTGTCCTATCTAGGAGGCTTTTGTGACAAAGGGCCACAGTTTTCTTTTTTCTTTTTGTTTGTTTTTGGGTCACACTTTTCAGAATGAAACAGTGTATGTTTAGAAGCCAGACCACCACCAAGAAATGCTATCTTAAGTTCTCCCTGAGCTCTCCATGAGCAGTTTACACACAGGCCCACCAGGGACACATAGAAATAGAAATGGAATTCTCATCAGAACCCAAGATATTTCCCCTTACAACATGGTGCCTGAGCACTGCAGGAATCCCCTGCTGATCCCTTCCAGGAGGCCAGCCCAGAAAGTATCTCATTTCTATTGGCATATCAGTTCTGATGTGAGACTACTTGTGCCCTGTGGGGAAAGAAAGAAAGGCCTACATCCATCTCCACACTACAGCTAACATATCTTCACATGTTCACTGTCTTGACACTTTGGCAGTTCTTTTTCCTGACCTATAATCCTGCTCATTGACTGGCAACCAGTCTTCTCTATTTCCTATATCTCTAGAGGCCCTTAGGGGCAACATTGATGCTGGTAGTCCAGGCTTGAGGACAAGGCCTCACCTTCCTTGAAATCCTGCTTCTTCCCCCACTCAGGCTTTCAAACTTCCAGTGCTGCCAGGGACCTTTTGTGACCCACTAAAAATGCCAGACCTTGAAGGAAATTCTCAGAGAGAACAAGTTTAATGTTTCAAGGTGAAGGACTGGACAGTGTATGATTTAAAGGAGTCTTCGGAAAAAAAGAACTAGCATCCTAAGGTAGATAAGTTGCTTCTTCTTACCTGGAAAAACCAGTCATTAGCTTAGATGAGTCCTGATCTGTCTCAGCTTCTTGTGCTTTAGTCAAGCTCTTTCTCTGACCTCCCATTCAGCACTGTGGTGTGACTGTGGGTCCCTGCACCCCAAATGTTTTTTTCTGTGCAGATTCTACCTTCACAGAATTGTCATTCTCAGGGGCCTTTAATACTTGATGCATCATCTGCATGGTGGGTGGGACTCATTCCTCTTCACCTTTCAACTTTCTTTCTAGGAATACACATTAACTCTCTTTCTTCCTACTGAGGATCCCACCAGAGAGGAAATGTTGCCTCTGATAGCAGTATATCTGATGGGTATGAGGCCTTACTGGAGATGTAGTCTTTCCTCTGTCTGCACACACTACTTCCTCTTTTTCTAAGATCTGAGCAAGTAAAGTGAAAATCCTCTTGGGAATAGTTGCCTATAGAGACAGGAACAGAAAGAACCCAATGATTCAAAGTTTCACTAAGAACAAATGTAACAGCAGTATTTGAAAAATACTAAAGTCAGGGCAAGGATATGTGACACTTGAATTAGTGTGTGTGTGTGTGTGTGTGTGTGTGTTTCTGAAGCAACTGCATTAGATGGAACCCTATAATAAGTCCCAGATCACACCCAAACAGAGACTGAAAAGTATTCAATACTTCAAATGAAAACTTTGGACTAGTTATAAACTTCTAAGTTCAGTTGAAAACCAATTTCAAGCCCATAAAAAAGGCTGAGTCTCAGAAAGTTGATCTCAACCACATCTTTCCCTGGGAATTTATTACTTCCCTGACCTGCATGGAGGTCTCCAATCTTCGCCATTCCCTATTTAATTTATGCAGTTATTCTCTACCTTTAAGACTTAACCCCATCTTTATTTTTCTTCCTCATTATTTTTCACTTATGGATCTCAGCTTTCAGTTCTTGAATTCACTCCTGACAGTGCTTGGGGGAACACTGCGTACCTGAGATGGAGCCTGGGGCTCCTGGAGGCATGTGTTTCAGCTGCATGAGCCATCTCCTCAGCTTGAAATTCTCTTTTCTTAATAGTGGGTGAGAGGTTGAAGAAAGAAAGGACCTGTGTAATGGAGATCCATTACATATAAGGACAACTTTCTCCTGACTACATTTCTACATTTGATACTGCCCCCTACTTTCATCTCTGGTGCATGGGCTTATTGTGCATTCAGCTCAAACACTGCAGCAGCTGGTATCATGAGACACTTCTAAGGTCAGATGCTCACTTAGCACGATCACCTCATTATGAGAGTTTAGCACAAGTGTAGTTTATCCTGCACTTTTACAATTGATTTGAAGCAGAGAAACATTCCATTGTTATGGTTCTACATGTTGAGCTTACTTGCATTTTACATTTTTAGAAAATCAATTGCTAGCATTGGAAGCATTTATTAGACTGTGCCTCTACAAGAGCCCATAGTCAATTCGTCAAGGTGGGGTTACATAGGAGAAAGAGAATAGGAACAGGTTGAGAAGGCATTTTTTATGTTACACCCAGCAGCACTCAGGGGTTACTCTTGGCTCAATGCTCAGAAATTGCTCCTGGCAGGCTCAGGGGACCATATGGGATGCTGGGATTTGAACCACCATCCTTCTGGATGCAAGGCAAATGCCTTACCTCCATAGTATCTCTATGTCCCCGAGAAGGCTTTTTAAGGAAATTTCCCTTCTATTTCCCATTATGGGCCAGCTATGTGTGTCTGAAATTTGATAGAGCCTGAGAACTTTCCACAAACTCCTTTAAGAGATTGGTTTAGTCAACTCAGATTGAAGAAGTGTAAGCAAACATACATGCTGAGAGGATTATATTAACATGTCATAGTCAACAAATTTAGAACAAATGGACAAGAAATATATAGTACAAGGTTCAATGCACTTGTCTTGAATTTTATTGACTTTGGTTCCATCCACTTTTCCACATATGATACTCTGAGCATAGAAACAGTAGCATGCCCTTAATGCCACCAGTTTATGTGAAACAAAAAAAAAATGAAAAAACAGAACAAAACCAAACTTAGAACTAAGAACTAAGCTATGTTTAACAGGGGCACTCCTGTCAGCTATCCAACAGCTTGATGGGAGGAACGTTGCTTTACATCCAAGGAGGTTCCAGAGTCAGGAACTCTTTCCTGCTTTTCCTGAGAATAATTTTGCTAGGGATAGTTGTAACTGATTCTCATCCTTGTCTCCTTGTCTTAATGTCACTCTCTGAGAGGTGTTTTCCTTTGTTTTGACCTAGAGGTGGTCTTTATTTGCAAGTTTTCAACCAGTTATCCTGGGACTTCCTGCTCCAGTTTTTCCCTTTGCTTCTCCACATTTCTAACCACTTCAGGAAAATTAGAGTTTGCCTCTTCTGATATATTCAAATTTTCTAAAAGAAATGGGCATGTGAAAATACCACATTCATCTAAACCAAACCACCTTCATGGCATCTAGAGCGTCTACTTATCTCATCCTCATGCTATAAATGCATATTACAATACGTTCCTCATAAAAATATATCTGGGGAAGAGGTACATGCTTTGAGTGGGGAAGTGAAAACACAGAGGTGCCATAATAAAAACAATTCCTAATTCTTGTAGTTTGCAATCTGCAATATCCATGTAGAAGAATTGATTTAACGAATAATGATATATGAAGGCGATAGGATTCTGGAAGTATCTTCTTGGCCCATTTTTCAGAAAGTAGAGACAGCAATTTACAAAGTTCATAACAAAGTCACCTTGGTATAGTGCTGAACATTCAGTGTCCACATAGGACACTGTCATGCCGGAAAGATTCCCCTCACTTGAAAGATACAGAAGTCCTAGCTGTCTACACTTCAGAAAATGAGCTTTATTTTTGAATATAGGGAATGTAAATGCAACTTCTGTTTATTTGTTTTGGTAGCACACATGCCAGTGCTCAGGGATTATGCCTGGCTCTATACCCAGAAATTATGCCTGCAGGCTCAGGGGAACCACATCAGATGCTGAGATCAAACCTATGTAGACTCCATGCAAGAAAAATGTCCTACCTGCTGTACTATCACTCCAGCCCCTATCAATACAATTTCCTCATACATGGTTATACTGTAGTAGGGTAGGTCTAATAAGAGAACCAATAATAAGTGAAATCAGAGATGTGTACACCTATGGACCAGGATCACTGATGTTTATCAGAAGGCCAGGAAAAGGTAGAGAGAGAGAGAGCTTAAGCAGGTGTCTCCCCCACCTCTCCAGAACTCTTAGCAAGAAATAGCTTGATGCTTAGTTTCTGCTTTCTAATTTGTGAGAGTAAAAATAGTTAAATCACCCAGTTTGTTGTACTTTGCTATACAAATCTAGTTATCAAAGGTTACTTTGACCTTATAAATTAGCATGTTCTGTTTTCCACATTAAGGAAAGCCAGGAATATGAGGTTATAAAATCCTGAAGGAAAAAGATTCCTAGGTGTAGATTTTCATCTTCATTCCAGTAGCAAGTATAGGATACAGTTAGGGTAAAGTGAAAATGCTAATGTTATTACTACATTTTTGTTTGACTAATAAAGATTATGTAGAGAATGACAGTTACAAAAGGTTACCTGAACAAGTTAGATTTTTGGTTTTCATATATATAACATATATATGTGTATATATATATGTATATATATATATATATATATATATATATATATATGACACTCAGTGGTTACTTCTGCCTATGCTCTCAGAAATCACCTCTGGCTTGGGAGACAATATGGGAACCGGGGGTTCGAACTTTGGTCAGTCCTGAGTCAGCAGCATGCAAGGTAAATGCCCTATCGCTGTGCTATCATTCCAGCTCTAGTAAATATATATTTTAACAATGATAAATCTTTTCAAATAAATAAACATATATAATATAAGTTTTAATCATATAATTTTGTACAAATTTATTTTTAGGTTGTTAAAATATGGTATTTAATTTTTTAAGATGTTCGTTTAAGATAAATTTGCATTCTTCTATAGAAAAAACCATCTTTCACTCTTAAATGGTCTCTTCTAATTTATTTTTAGTGTTTACATTTTTATTGATATTTGCAATTTATGTTCTGGGAACTACTTCTGAAAGTCTGCCATCTGCTGGAAAATTCATCTAGAACACCAAGTATCAACTATCACTGTACCTTATGCCCATCAGGGATTCTGCCTATTTGGGATGCAAGGTGTCATGAATATCCAGAGAGAAGTTAGGAATAGTGCTAAATATTGTATAGTGTTTGGGACAGCCACCCCAAATAAAGAATTATCTAAGCTTTAAGTGTCAGTAGAGTTCCTTGAGAACTCTATTCCAGGCATACTTTAAGTCTCCCTGTGATGACATATTTAACATTTTTGTGTATATGCAAACTTCAATTTAACCTATGTTGCATCTGGTTTTTTTTATCATTTTCTAATTGTTTCATGTTTGAGCAAATGAGAGTATCAACTCTTCCATTGATCCAATTTTGCTATTAGGTTTAGGCTATTCAACTACTCAATGCTTCCTCTAAAAATAAGATCATAAATTTAACTTGAAAGTTAACTAAATTTTGAGGGTCAGTGCAAGTAAATAAAACACCTAATTGATAGCATGGGCCAACCTCTGTGCTGAATGCCTTAAGTACATTATTATTATTCAAAAACTTTTCAAAATAAATCTGTAACATCAGTGTAATTATAATCCCATCATTAAACTATAGTTATTTCCATAATTATTATGCCTTGGGGACACAGGGATGTTTGAGACACTGAGATAAGTCGGATGAATATTCTTTAGCTCTAGGCCAAGGTATCTGGCTTGTCTTGGCCCAGGACTTTGTTGCACAGGATTGACTCAGCACCATCTGTCTTTTTCTTGACCTGTAATCAGCAAGTTCTCCCAGAAATATTCTCATGGAGGGAGTGAAGCAACTTCAGTGGTCCAGGTCACAAACAGCTATTTTTGTCAAAGTTACACAAATACATCATTGGCCAAAGCAAGAATGAACTTACAGTAAATGTGTGTCTAAAAGAATGGTATGGTTATGGGAATGAGTAAAAAAAAAGGAATGCAATCTCCTACAGACTTGCTACTCTGACCTGTTAGTCTCTCACCCACTGGTGTTCTGGAGATCTTGCCCAGCAGATAAGGAATTGCCAAATTTTCAAGAAGTTTCCTCTGCACCTGGCCCCAGGCCACATGTATTCCCAGGTGTAGAAAATTCTTGGTTAGGGACCATACTAATGAACTTTAGGTTGTGGTAATTCTGTCTAGTACTTTCCTGGGATGTATATAGAGAGTGAGGACCAATTCTCCTTCACCACCATAAAAATATTATTTGTAGACAGACAGGAAAGTCAGCCAGGAGGAGGGGAGGAAAGAGTCACTTTGAAGAGCTTTTAGAAAGCCTTCCTTCCCATCTGTCCAGTTCATGGGAAGACTCTGTTTTCCATACTTAAAGGATTTGTAAATTCATTACCAACAAGTAAAATGTACAAGGCACACACAGAGACATTGAGGTTTGATTCACCATCTGCTAGGGTGTTGCATGCATAAAAACAGAGCATGCTGTTCCTTGTCAGTGAGTGGGAACATGCTGGCCCCTGGGTCCAACAATACCCCTGGGTAGGCGCTTACTTCTGTTCATTTTGCTTCACTGGTAAGAGCTGTGTTGATAGGCTCTGTAACCTCTGTGCCTACACAGAAAATCATTTAACCCTAAAAATCTGGGTGTCATTTGACTTACAAGAGGATCATATCAGCTTATGAAGATTGAAAGAGGGATGGTGCAGTGTTTCTTTACAGTTCCTGCACGTCTAGGCTTATACCCTCATTGGAGTCAGCTGGCACAGTATCAGTAGGGAAGGGCTGCTGGTAAAGCTCTCTGTCTTCTGCAAAACCCCACTCTAAAATCCATATTCCAAAGTCCCATTCTAACTTTGCCTCTGAGAATTAAATTGTGGGCAGCATCTTGCAAAAGTAGGAATAAGCCAACTTATAGTGTGAGTCCCAGCTTGAGGACCTTTGGGTCCACCTCTCCTGAGCAGAACCAACTATAGTATCAGACACTTCACTGTTGTGTGATCCTGGCCTTGAATACCCAAGCTATGCTTCAGAAAGAAATGGGTGATACTGTGCTAAGAACCCTCACTTTCTTATAACTTGCCTTTATGCTCCAGCTCCAACACCTCCATTATGGTCAGAGCCATATTTCTACCAACTGTATCCAATCAGATAGAGGTTTCTAAATCCTTAACACCTCCAGGAGAAGGCCTACCTCACTTTTCCCATAGTCCCATGAAAGATCAATCTGTTCAGACTATCTACCACACCTATCGGGCATTATCTATCTCAGTTTTCCCATTGCCACAGTACTTACCCATAAATAGTCTGCATTGCTGGTATAGATGACCTTCCAGTGACTTCCTTGATTGCACCAACACTTTCTCATTCTGATGGCTCTTTGTCCAGCACTACAAGGTCATTGGGACACTATGGAGGGACCAGCCACAAACTTCCACTCAGCCGCAGAAGTTTTGTATAAAAAACAACAGGGGACTGCGTCCTACTGGGGGAACTGTGAACTGTGGGGACTCTCTTTCTCTGCCGTTTTCTTTGCTGAATTCTTGGAGCTCCCCCCAAAGAACAGAGCCCTGGGAAGTGAATGCAGAGGTCGCTGCAAGTTGGGGCTGCCAGCTGACTAATCAGTGAGTAAGAACCGG
>PVKC010006791.1:0-30531 GCA_004027635.1 Crocidura indochinensis | reverse complement strand
TTCGAACCGATGACCTTTTGCATGAAAGGCAAACGCCTTACCTCCATGCTATCTCCCGAGCCCCAGTGTAGTTATTTCTATAACTGCACTCATCACTCTTTGTGGTGAGCTTCATGAAGTGAGCTGGAGGTTCCAGCCCTCCTCTCATTGTCTCTGAGGATTGTTGCTAAGATGACTTTTATTTTTTTTAAACCCATAGATGAGTGAGACTATTTTGCATCTCTCTCTCTCTCTCTCTGACTTATTTAACTCAGCATAATAGACTCCATGTACATCCACGTATAGGAAAATTTCATGACTTCATTTCTCCTGACGCCTGCATAATATGCCATTGTGTATATGTACCACAGTTTCTTAGCCATTCGTCTGTTGAAGGGCATCTTGGTTGTTTCCGGAGCCTGGCTATTGTGAATAGTGCTGCAATAAATACAGGTGTGAGGAAGGAATTTTTGTTTTTGTTTTCTTTTTTGGTTTTTGGGCCACACCCAGTGACGCTCAGGGGTTACTCCTGGCTATGCGCTTAGAAGTCGCTCCCGGCTTGGGGGACTATATGGGAAACCAGGGGATTAAACTGCGGTCCGTCTTAGGCTAGCACAGGCAAGGCAGGCATCTTACCTCCAGCGCCACCACCCGGCCCCAGGAAGGGATTTTTGTACTGTATTCTTGTGTTCCTAGGGTATATCCCTAGGAGTGGAATAGCTGGGTCGAATGGGAGCTCATTTTCCAGTTTTTGGAGGAAACTCCATATCGCTTTCCATAGAGGTTGGACTAGACGGCATTCCATCATCAGTGGATAAGAGTTCCTTTCTCTCCACATCCCCGCCAGCACTGATTATTCTCATTCTTTGTGATGTGTGCCACTCTCTGTGGTGTGAGATGGTATCTCATTGTTGTTTTGATTTGCATCTCCTAATGATCAGTAATGAGGAACATTTTTTCATGTGTCTTTTGGCCATTTGTATTTCTTTTTTATCAAAGTGTCTGTTCATTTCTTCTCCCCATTTTTGATGGGATTAGATTTTTTTTCTTGTAAAGTTCTATCAGTGCCCTGTATATTTTGGATATTAGTCCTTTATCTGATGGGTGTTGGGTGAATAGTTTTTCTCACTCGGTGGGTGGCTCTTGTATCCTGGGCACTATTTCTTTTGAGGTGCAGAAGCTCACATGGAAGCTTCTTAAAATGGAGAGTAAGGTATGTGAAGGTTTGGCAGAGAATGAAAAGAGTATTGAGAGTTTCTTGATTCATAAGTAATAAATTACTCTAATTTTAGTTTAACTTAAGTCTTCATATAAGTATTATGAAATAATATTAATACACTCCATTTAATAATTGGTATTTTAAAATAAAAACTGCTACAAAGAAGATATAGTAATTATATATTTCTTATTTAAAAATTATTAAATAATTTTAAATAATGCTCAAGGTGACATGAGCCTTGCGCATGAGCCTTGCATGCTCTAAACTAGGATGGACAGCAGTTTGATCTCCCAGCATCTCATTTGGTCCCCCAAGCCAGGAGTGATTTCTAAGTGCACAGCCAGGAGTAACTCCTGAGTGTCATTGGGTGTGGCTGAAAAAAAACTATGATGAAGATGCTAATTTTTTATTTACTTATGTTTTATAATTTTCAAAGATCCTATGGATGATGGGTATTATTATCACTATTATGTAGTAAATAAACTTTAAGTTCAATAAGTTTATACCAATTACGTAAAAAGTGGAGTGTACCCAAGAACAGCACTTCTGGGGAATGAAAGGATTGTTGCCTGCAGCAGCTGGAACAGCAGACACAAAAAAATCTTTAACACTTTGAATAAACAGCTCACTACTGGACAAACAGTGAGGGGTCAAAGAGGATATCAAAGAGGAAATCAAAAGATTTCTGGAAACAAAAGAGAATGAAGACAGATTATCAGAACTTTGTAAGATACAACAAAAGCACATTAAGAGGAAAATTTATAAATTTATATATTGCTATGAGTTCATCATCAGGAAAAAAGAAAAATCTTATTTAAATAACTTAGTGACATACCTTAAAAATCTGGAAAATGTTCAACGACATGAAAAAATATAGGCAGACAGAAGGAAATAATAAAGCTTAGAGCAGAAATTAATGAACTACATGCCCTCCCAAATCCAAAAAATCAATGAAAGCAATAGTTTATTCTTTGAAAAAATAAAGAAGATCAAGAAACTACTAGCAAAACTCACAAAGAAAGAGAAATTTAATATCAAATTAAAAAAAAAGGTGGGGGTGGAGCAGTGACGCAGCAGTAGGGTGTTTGCTTTGCATGCGGCTGACCTAGGTCAGACCATGGTTTGATCCCCCGCATCTCATATGGTCCCCCAAGCTGGGAGCAATTTCTGAGTGCACAGTCAGGAGTAACCCCTGAGCATCACAGGGTGTGGCTCAAAAAAAAAAGAAAGAAGAAAAACAAAAAGAAAAGAAAAGAGGGAGGTTACTATAAACACTATAGAATCACTCTGAACAAGAACTGGGTTCTGAAAGGAGATAAAGTGATATACATGCTAACTCGTCTGTAGAACTATTTATTGAAAATCACAGTGCTTAAAAGGAAAGAAGGAGGGAGAGATGGATAGAGAAAGAGAGAGAAAAAAGAAAGAGAGATAGAGAAAATGTCTGCTTAGAGACAGGTGTAAGTAGGAGATAGGGAAACTGGGAACATTGGTGGTGGGAAAAGTGCTAGTCACGGAAAGGATATTGGAACATTGTATGAGACTATTATGAACAATTGTGTAACTGTTTCTCACCGTGATTTAATTAAAACACATATTAATTAAAAATTATGTTGAAATGGCTCAAGTGGATAAGCACAGATTGCATATATGCAGTCCTGAATTTAACTCCAGCACATCATAATCCTTTCAGTACAGCCAGTGTTAGCCTGGTGGTCCTCAGTCCTGATCACTACTTTGCTAGTAGGTGGCATGAGTTTTGGGGAAGGTGTGGTGCTGTGTGTATAAGTATGTGTGTGTGTGCCTTCAATTTAAAATACAGTGTCCGCTATTCCTGTTTTAAATATCATTTTATACCTTACAGACACATAATAAAATATGTATGCATAATTACATTTCAAAAGTAATAGATTTCCTATACTCATAAGTATTATGTCTTAAGATTTTAGTATATGTGCTGCTGAAGCGAGCACTATGTCTTAAGATTTTAAAACAAAGCTAGGGAGATATGACTTTAGCTAAGATAGCACAGTCAGTTAAACACCTTTTGCTCCAAGGCATTACATGTGGTAAGCACCGCCAGGAGTGATCCCGGAGCCAAAGCCTGGAGAAACCCAGCCATCCAAAAAGAATTTTAAAGCTCATTGAGAAAGAGGCTAAGACTTCACTAAATTGCAAGAGGTTCATGACATAGAAATGTTAAATTTTAATTTAATCTTCAATTGATATCTCTCTTCCCCCTCTCAGAATACAGTACTCTCGCCATTTATTTCCCCTCTTAGAAATTACTCAAATACATCCCAAACACTTGGAGAGGTTTTTATGGTTAATTTCGTAGGTTTCACTGTAAGATAACCTTCTTTCTTAACTTCCTTTCTAATAAGACCACACACTCTGGAATCACTGCTGGTAGTGCTCAGGGGACTATAAGCAGTTCCAAGAATTAAAGTAGGATCAGACATGTGTGAGGCAAGTGCCTTAATCCCTGTGCTATTTCTCCAACACCTTGTTTTTATTTTTAGCAAGGCAATTATCAGGATAGAAATAAGGATCTCTTATGTAGATAAAAGGTAAGGTGAGCACTAATTACATGAACATGACAAAGATTTTTTCCCGTTCCTTCATGTCATGTATTTTATATTTCTTCAAACATAATTTTACTTTTCATCTAGAGTAGAAGTGGAAAATTTCTCAGTATCTTAATGTTGTCAGAAGTTGGAGAAGCCAAAGTATCAATTCTGCACATTAAACAAATGTTGTGCTGCGTCTAACATGGTGAAAAATTGGTTTGATGTCATTAAAACCCCTAAATCATATCTTCAGTGTGTTATTTTGTTTTGGGAAATAGACTCTTTAAAAATGTGATGAAAGCTGTAAGCCTTGTTGTACTTATTTATGTGGCTTATTTTCCTCTGTAGGTTGGTGAAAGATGCTCCTTGGGATGAAGTTCCACTTGCTCACTCCCTGGTTGGTTTTGCCACTGCCTATGACTTCTTATACAATTACTTGAGCAAGACACAACAAGAAAAGTTTCTTGAAGTGATTGCCAATGCCTCGGGATATATGTATGAAACTTCATATAGGAGAGGATGGGGATTTCAATACCTGCACAACCATCAGCCCACCAACTGCATGGCTTTGCTCACAGGAAGCCTAGTTTTGATGAATCAAGGTATGTGTGAACAAAGTCAAGGAAATGCCCAAGTTAGTATTAGTTGTATTTGCCATGTGTGAACAAAGAATTTTTATTAGTATCTTTAGAACATGTTCATACTTTTATCCTAATTAAGTCCGTGAAATGAAAAATATCCAGGGCATTTCATAGAGAATTGAGAGACATCTTCTTCTAGTAACGTTATTTAATTATCGAATTGATTTAATTATGATTATAATTATTTATGATTTAATTATGACTTTGATTGCTCAGAAGTCCTTCATTCAGCATAGGTCAGTGGTGAATATTTATTTTTCCAGAGCATCTGACTGTAAAGACAAGCTTGGATAAATAGGATTTTTTAATACTCAATAGGTGGTTTATTATTTGGAGAAAATATGACTCATACACAGATGTGCTTCAGTATACTTCTGTTTAATATTTTTTCTTGTTAAAAACTCAAAACTTCTAATATAGGATATTTGGATCAGGAAGAGGAACCTTTATTGTACAAGAAACATACGATTTTTATTTTTTATTTTGGGGCCATACCCTATGACTCTCAGGGGTTACTCCTGGCTATGCATTCAGAAATTGCTCCTAGCTTGGGGTACCATATGGGATACCGGGATCCAACCAAGGTCCGTCCTGGATTAGCCTCGTGCAAGGCAAATCCCTACTGCTATACTATCGGTCCGGCCTGAAACATTGGATTTTTATGACATTATTTATGAATCATAACTATAATCAGCTCATAAGAAATATAATTGTCCATTCCATCATGTACCAGGGCCAGACCACATAATTTTATGGGGCTTAATACTGGCCTATGGAATAGTGTTGTTTCCTCATCTTGATTCAGATGGAATTTGAAAGTGACTTTTGAGGATTGCTTTGACTTATTATATTACATAATTTCTATTTATTATATCATATTACATAATATGTAGTTACATATTATGTAATGTAATATATTGTCTTATATAATTGCTATGGTAGTCCGTACATAACTGAATAAAGTTGCATTTAAGAAAAGAAGTTCTAAAATCGCAATGAATTACAGAATGCTAAATTAGATGCATGGAGTCGGTAAATCTGAAGAAACTTAATATTATATTTCCAAAAATAATTAGTACAGATTAGAATTGAATTTTACAGATTATCCAGCATAAAAATCTTACTTGATTTTAATTTTTTTGACACATCAGCCATAGATTTAAATATAGTCTTAGAATTAAAGAAACAAACACTGAGCCGGTAAGAGGTTCTAAGTCTTGTCTACATTTATTTTTCACATGTACCTCTTAAGGAAAATGAAATATAAGCTCAATTCATCCATATTCAAATTTAATTTCTTGTCACTCTCTTTTGTTGCTTCTCTGAGAGTAGAAATTAGCAGTAATTTAAGGATAGCTTAATTATGACGGTGAATTTTCACTTTGCTCTTTACACTCACAAAAAAATTAAAGAATTAAAATTAAAAACTTACGAAAATCCATGAGATTATTCAGAAATCCCAAGGACTGTCATAAAATGATGGCAAGGACCTTAGTATGAACAAGATCTCAGTTTAGTGCTTTGAACTTTAGTCTAATACAGTTTTACTTCTTTTAAATAAATGTTTATTTCTTTACTGTCAGGAATATAACTTATTTAATCACTCTCTGTGGTAGATAAAATTGTTCCACTTAATAAGCAGGCATCTGAAGTGATGCTTCAAATAGGATTAAATTTGTTCTCTGGTAAGAGTTTTCACATCTATCAATTTTCTGATTACATTTCTGAGTTGCTCTGGGATGTTTCTTTCTGAAATCCCCACATAAACAATATACAGATTCAGAAAAAGAGTGGGCAGAAAAAGGGTAAAATCTCTGGTCTTGCTTATCTCAGTTAATATTCAGTTTTATTGTCCAGCTTCCTGGAGCACTCACTTTAACTTTAGGAGCTGTTTTAGCAATATTAAATAGTTTCACTTTGTCTAGGCCAGTTTTGTAGATACTTAGTATATGCCTGAGGCTCCAGGGGACTCACAACCCTTATAGGAGTGGGAGAATTACAGTTTACTTTCTGTTCTTCTAACCCTGTTAGGGCCCACAAGATTGCATGAAAGTATATGAAATAAATTGGATAGAAATAAATATTTGGATAGAAGTGAAATGTTTATGTCACTGTATACTAGTATCAAGGGGTGCAATAAAAGGTAATCATGAAGTAATGGTTACATATCACATAAACATATTGAATTTTAATTTAGGAAAACAATTGAGTTTGAATTAAAGCAACAGTTCTCTTTAGGTGACTTTGAAAAGGTTCATAGATGGCATGAATCAGGGAACAAAGAATATAGTCACTTCTGCACAGTCCAACCCGAAAGCACTGCTGCCCCCATGAGACGAAATTGAAAACTTACTTAGACTGGAACCTTCTTATGAGGCTGAAAACCAGGGAGAGATTGTTGGAATTCTGTCCGTCGCTGCCCCTCACATACCTTGTGGGTCATTTTAGAACATTTAGCACTGAGAATCACATGCAAACAAGTATAGTAGTCAAGAAAGACTCTACCCCATTAGAAAGTAGTAAGCTTAATTTTAACTTGTGTTAAAATTCAGGGCTTGTGTGTTTTAAATCAGTAAATAAAATAACCTTGAATCTAAAGACCCAAGTTCAAAGTTTTCATTATTAATAATATGTCAGTAATATATCAGAAGCCCTTAGCAAATCAATCCTCTTTTGCTGTTGGAATAGCATATAATTGTCATGACAAGGTTTAGGTAAGATTATTTTCAGTGCTGTGTAAATTACAGATGTTATGTGAAGGGTGTTTTTATTTGTTTTGTTTCACTGATTACTAGTTTTACAAGAATCATAAAAAGTATTTCCAAGTGAAAGGATTTTATTTAAAAGTTTTAACTTTTCGTTTTAGATGGGGAGATTTAAAAATGACAGGCTGGAAAAGTGCTTAACTTTGGGACACTGGTAGAATGAACTAGGCACTCCAGTGATGATGTGGTGTTGGAACAATATATGCATGAAATGTATACTTAACAGTATTGTAAATCATGGTGCCTCAAAAAAGTTGGTAAAGAATAAGGAAAAGTGCTAGAAGGCCTGAAAGAGATAGTATGGCTGGTAATAAGCCTTGCACATGATCAACCTGGGTTCCATTCTCAGCATATATAGTTCCACAAAGCAACTCAGGAGTGATCCCAGAATGAACAGCCAGGAATAAGTCTTGAACATTGCTGATGTAGCCCTAAAACAAAAACATGAAGAAGAAAAAGTGTTTGGGATGATATTTGTTTAGTTTATTTTTGGCAGATTCTGGATATCTTGTTGATTTTTACTATTCAGGTGCCACTCCAGGGCTCATTCTACCGGGGAATCCTTAATCCCACACAGAGATGAAAAGTTGTTTTTTTAAAGATTAAGAAGTTGAATACAATCTGCTTAGTCTTTATAATAGTTAAAGCTTGCTATGAATCCTATACGGATGATGAAAGTTTTATAAAGTAATAATCTTCCAAGATATTTTCAATAATGATGTTTTAGAAAAATTTAACAAATTTTAAACACATAGCTTTTCTTGCTGTTGGAGTTTTAGTATTTTGTAATCTGAGTTGTATAATATGAGATGTGATGCAATTTAAGTTTAAAAGAGATCTCTAAACTATATATTGAAGGCATATATTTAATAAATAACAACTGAATTTATATATATCACGGGATGATCACAAATCTGGATAAACAGAACATTATAATGCAGATAAGTGAGCTTTACAAACACAATCTCTAATACAAACTATTCAGTTGACATTTGTAGAGTGGACTTTCTGCTTTATTTTTATATTTTAATCTACAATTATCATTGAGTTTTGTTTAGGTATAGTTTTATTTATGACTTATTATATCCTCACATACTGTCTTCATCTTTTAGGGTATCTTCAAGAAGCCTACTTGTGGACCAAACAAGTTCTAACCATCATGGAGAAGTCTCTGGTCTTGCTCCGAGAGGTGACAGATGGTTCCCTCTATGAAGGTGTTGCATATGGCAGCTACACCACTAGATCCCTATTTCAGTACATGTTTCTTGTCCAAAGGCACTTTGACATCAACCACTTTGGCCATCCATGGCTTAAGCAACATTTTGCATTTATGTATAGAACCATCTTGCCAGGTATATCAAGAATCAAAGTGAAAAGTATTTACTAACGCAATGTTCTCTGAGAATGAAAATGGGCTAGTCCAGGAAAAGAAATGCATGATTTGATTCCTTTTAAGGTTAAAAGGATTTGTTTATTTAATTAAAAAAATCAAGAAATTCAATTGTAATTAGCCAGAATATTTTGACTGTTAATGAGAAATTTTGTGGTTTAGATTTATGGTAAATTCTGGAGCATGAACAGAATAAAATTATTATTTATAACTCTTACCTCATTTTATTTTTTCGAGGTGAGGGAGACTGTTTTTGAGCTATACCAACAGTGCTCATGGTGTTCTTTGGGCCCTGTACTCAGGGATTATTCCTGGTGGTGCTCAGGGATCACATGTAGTGCTGACATTGAACCAGAGTTGACTCCCCAGTGTATTTTTATTTTTGCTTATGTAAAATTTACACTACGTTTAAGAAATATTTCTGATTTCAAACAGAATAAAGCATTTATGATCATAGGCTAATTTTCCTGTGTGTGATCACTGATAACTGCTCATTTTATCTTTATTTTTTATCTTTTAAGCTATACAAACATGATTCAAAATGAAAGACAACAACTAGTAATTAAGAGGAAAAGTTTAGTATTTTTTAAAGTCCTTTTATTTCAGCAAATAGTATAGAAAATAACTGAGAAATTAATTCTGACAAATCTGTAATTTCTTCCTGTGTAACTGAGCCTTTTAAGAAAACTAGCTCTATTGGAAGAAGACAAAAAAAAGAAGAAAAACATAACAAAAACCCAATATTCTGTGAAAGATTTGTTATTAACTTTGGTCAGAATATTAAAAGAAAAGAAAACTAGCTTTAAGAAAAAAAAAAGGTACAGGAGCTAAAGAAATAGTTTCAGGATCCAAGGTGTGTGTCCATGGCAAACATGGTCCCCAGAATCAGTGATTCTGTTTCAACAATGTTTCTCATTTTTTCTCTATTTACTATTATAATAATGTTTATTCTTGTTCAGCCACACTTTTTCCATTTTTCTCTTCAAGAATGCCAGAGTCGTTCTTGTCATTTTCTTGCCTCCTGGTTTTGTTTATTTTTTACTCATTGTACTACGATTTTTGCATTTTTCTCTTTCCCATTACTATCAGCAATATATTGACAAGATCTTCTTTTTCTTTAATATATAATTTTTATTGAGACCAATGTGAATTACAAGTCTCCCACGGTTATATTTAAGGTACATAATAAGAGTGAATTAGGTCAATTCCTTCCACCATTGTTGACCTTTTTTCTGCCATTGTTCCCAGCATTCATCCCATACCTCTACCCTTATTCCCATTACTGCTAGTGTAACGGTTCCCTTTTGTTTATAGCTTGTTGTAGTTTGGTTCTCTTGATTCTATTGTTGTTGACTTTGGGTTGTGTATTTAGGCCTGATCATTTTTTAATTTCTACTTAATGCTTATGAGATTGCTTTGCCTCTGCTACTATCCACTTTTTTTTCTCAATTTGTAGGAAGACATAGAAATAAATATGAGGCCGAGCAAGCTGATTCATGCTTGTGGTTGTGTTAAAAAAGAAGAAGAAAGTGGGTGGGAGCTCCTGTTTAGAATTTATACATATAGGGGCCCGGGAGATAGCATGGAGGTAAGGCGTTTGCCTTTCATGCAAAAGGTCATCGGTTTGAATCCCGGTGCCCCATATGGTCCCCCGTGCCTGCCAGGAGCAATTTCTGAGCATGGAGCCAGGAGTAACCCCTGAGCACTGCCGGGTGTGACCCAAAAACCAAAAAAAAAAAAGAATTTATACATATAAATGGGGGGCCTGGAGTGGCAAGTTTTTTTTTATAGGCATAGTAAGTATTGGGGAAATTAGAAGGGAAATTCCCTATGAGAAACAGGGTGTCTCCACTGTTGAACCATACTGTCATGAGACCAACTGCAGGCTCCAGACGTGTTCGTTGATTGACAGGATCTTTTATAAAAACTCTTTTATTAGTATAGAAATTCAGTTTCTCTCCTAACTACTGAACTTCTGCTTTATGTGTATGCCAAATAAAAGCATTTTGTCATGTTATCTTGGTGTATAAAAATGATATTTTTTTGCCAGGAGATCTGGTTCAGGATCAGGAACTCACCTAGTAAAATAGGATAGCTCAGATAACTTTGCAAGTAGTTATTCCCAGCATAGATATTAGAAAGTAATGAACGGAGTAAGGTGGGCAATATATGTATAATCTCTCTATGTTATATATATATATATATATACACATCATATATAAGCATTAATAATTGTGACATTTCCTTTACCAAAAACATGTTGTGACATAACAAATTTTCACAAAAGATATGTGGAATACCTTTAGATTAAGTGGTCTGGGTGGCGTGTGGACATTGTGGTTGTGTATGGGTAAGTGAGCAAGTAAGTGCTCAGAGAAGGTGGGTGTAAGAGAGTAAAACAGGTCTCCCAAGCCGTTCTTGGAAATTTTAAGATCATTCCTGGAAATTCTAGAATCAGGCCCAAGGATACCTTCTGGGGACCATTTCAGTAGTGCCCAGAGGCTTCTAGGGCCAGGGCCATGCCTAACAATATTGGGGTTCTCTACATCTGAAGCATTGGTGCTTCAGATCAAAAAACTTAGTCTGGCTCATGACAGCCATATCCAACCACCAAATCCATGATGCATCTCCTTGACCCCTGTTTATTATTTCATCTAAAATACATGATTCTATTTTTCAACCAGGGTTGAAAATAATTATTTAGACTTTAATGGTCCTGTATTTTCTTGTTTATCTTAATTCTGTCAAACTTCTTTCCCCAGGATTCCAAAGAACAGTGGCTATTGCAGACTCAAATTATAACTGGTTTTATGGTCCAGAAAGCCAATTAGTGTTCCTGGATAAATTTGTCATGCGTAATGGGAGTGGTAACTGGCTGGCTGACCAAATTAGAAGGAGCCGTGTGCTGGAAGGCCCAGGGACCCCATCCAAAGGGCAGCGCTGGTGCACTCTTCACACAGAATTTCTCTGGTATGACACGTGAGTCTAGCTTTAAAGAAAACTTGTGCCCAGGAGACAGTTTGGTTTTTTTTGTGGGTTTTTTTGGCACTTGAAAATTAATCAGAAACACTTTATAATCTTTTCTCCATGCCACTTAAGTACTTTCCAGCTTCCTTTTAATGACCTACCACAGCATTTGAAACTATTTTACACACATATCTGACTACAGAATATCTAATGAACTTTTTTATTTTTGCTTTTCTTGTATTAGAGATGTCTCAGACTATTTTGTAGGTATAAATTTACTATTTTTTTCAGTTTGGGCCACACCTGATGAAGTTCAGGGGTTGTTACTCCTGGCTATGTGCTCAGAAATCGCTCCTGTCTTGGGGGACCATATGAGACTCCTGGGGATCAAACCGAAGTCTGGTTCATCCTGGGTCAGCCACGTGCAAGGCAAATGCCCTTACCGCTGCACCATTGCTCTGGACCCAAATTTATATCACTTTTTAATTAATACAGAACCCCAAAACTTTGACTTGGATATTTTGATAATCACATCAGAAAATAATAAAGGTAAAATATTTTATTTTGGTAAATGGAACATTATAACCTAATAGCAAGGCTATTAAAATTTCAAAACTATGTAAAACTATTCGACAGTATTTTGATAGTTTCATTTAGATAATAACAAATGTAATCTTTTAAGCCTCAAAGTAGCAATCATGACTTTCTTTTTAAACTACTGCCAGACATACTGTTGGCATATAATACTTTAAAATAAAAATTACAGAGAACTCGTTGATCATGAATCCTTGATGTTTTTTTTGTTTGTTTGTTCTTTGGTTTTTTTTTTTTTCGGCTACACCCGTTTGATACTCAGGGGTTACTCCTGGCTACATGCTCAGAAATTGTCCCTGGCTTGGGGGGACCATATGGGACGACGGGGGATCGAACACGGTCCTTCCTTGGCTAGTGCTTGCAAGGCAGACACCTTAACTCTAGTGCCACCTCGCCAGCCCCGAATCCTTGATGTTTTTTTAAGCTATTAAAACTTGAATTGAACACCAAATAAACTGCTATGGTTTAATTGTTTCTCTTTATTATTATTTTTAAAATCTAACAATTTTAAGAGCTGTTTTCACAGATGAGATAAATTTTTAATATGAAGCAATTCCTGATCCCAAGAGATTAGAAATAATTATTTAACAGTGTTTTTATTTGCCCAAAATAAGCAATCAAGAGAGTTCTATTTATTTCACAATAGGAACAAGATTAACACCAAGTATAACTTGGTTTTCAAAACTCTTTCTTTATAGGAATCTATATAAACTGACTAAAAACTGAGAAAAAAGATAGCCAATTTATCTTTATTTGTTAAATCATAATAATTAAGCTAGCATTATAGTAGACCTCAAATATATTCTGTTTCTAATTTCCTGAAACTGCCTCTACAACAAATAATGTAGCCAAAATAAAACATAAATAAGATAAACTCTGCCATATGTCATTGATTCACTTTTGAAAGAAGTATTTGAGAGTTGAAAATACAGATCATGTTTTCTCTTTTTTCATTTGGAACCCATTTGAACATGTTAAAACATACCTTGGGTCAGAGCAATAGCTTAATAGGCTAGAAAGTATCCTTTGTTTGCTGATGGTCTGAGTTAATTCTCCAGCTCTGCATAATGGTCCTCTGAGTATTGTAGAAGTATCCACTGAATAACACTTCATGTGGCCCAAAAAACAGAAAGAAAAAAATGCATGTTATCTTAAGCAGAAGAAAACAATCATGAATTTCTTTTTTGAGAGCTTTCCTGAATCAGAAACTCCTGCTTTTTTAATGATCTTTAATGTGATAGTTTGAGATTATTGTATTACTTTGATAAAAACATGAAAATGAGAGTATTGTTTGAAGTGCTTATCATCAACTACATATTAAAACAACATTTTTGTATCTGAATTAGACATTGATAGCCCCAGATATAAAGCTTACCATATTAGATTGTTCCTGAATTTATTTTTGTGTGTCTGTGGAAGTGGATGGCTTTTGGGCCACACCTGTTAATACTATCTCTGGTTCTATGCTGAGGGGTGACACTTGTCAATGCTCAGGGGACCATATGTAGTACTGAGGATCAAATCCATGTCTTACCTTGTCCTCTGTACTATATCCCTGGTTCTATGTGTCCTGAATGTTTTTCCATATATCTTTAGATGCTGTTTTTGCATTAAATTTAACTTAATATGTGATTTTTAATTCTATATAAGTTAATTTTAGTATTTTCTGAATAAAAGTATCTCATCAAGCCTTTAGTGTGCAAATCCTAACATGAGGATCCTTAGAATAGGAGACACTTAACAAGAAATTTGAATAAAGTGCTTATTGATTTTTTGCATCCAACTCATTGAATTGAAGTTCTTAAATTCTTAAAAAGGGTATATGTAGTAATTGCAACTCAGTTATTATAGATTCAGACCCCATGGATCAAAAGTTGTATGGGTATACTTCCCCTTTCTGCCAAGAGGGCTCCCCCACACACTAATCACACAGTGACTATTTTCAGAAGTATTCCCTAATACAGACAGCAATGCCACTGTCCTAGCTATGATTTGTGAGTTTATGAAGCCACATTACCATATGGAATCACTGTTTTGTTTTTCCTTTTGTTTAATTTTTAAGTTTCTACCATTACTTTTAATCACATTTAAACCCACAAAAAGTTTAAATATTACCTTTTTCGGGGGAGAGGTAGAAAGGACACACCCAGCGGTACATGAGGGACCATTTGGTTCCAGCAAAGCCCCCATATACGAACTATGCACTTCAAGCTATCTTCCAAGCTATAGACTTTACTAGACTTTACCATTAAAAAATTTAGTCACCATTATTTATAATACTGTTAAATGATAGTCTTTCATGTGTGCAATGTTCCAATACCCTTCTTTCACTAGTGTCCCCCTCTACCTCCTGTATCCCCTGCTATGGTAAGCTCAGTCCTGTAGACAGTTCTCAAGCTCTGTTACCTTTGACTATTTCTTATTCCCTTACTATACTTCTTTATATTTCACATTTGAAAGACCATTCTGTATATTTCCCTCTCCCTCTTAACTTACTTCACTCAGCACAATACTCTCCGTCCATCTATCAGCAAATTATATGATGTTTGCCTTTTCTTTTTTTTGTTGTTGTTTTGTTTTTGTTTTTGGGGTCACACCCGGCAGTGCTCAGGGGTTACTCCTGGCTCCATGCTCAGAAATTGCTCCTGGCAGGCACGGGGGACCATATGGGGCACCAGGATTTGAACCGATGACCTTTTGCATGAAAGGCAAACGCCCTACCTCCATGCTATCTCCCAGGCCCCTGTTTGCCTTTTCTTATAAGTAAGTGATATTCCATTGCTTAGATAAATCCCAACTTCTTTTGTTTGTTTGTTGTAGAACCAAACCCATTGGTACTCAGGAATTACCCCCGGTTCTGCTCAGGAATCGCTTTTTGTGGTGCTCAGGGTACCATATGAAGTGCTGAGGATCAAACATGGATTGTCTTCTTGTAATATCCTTATTTTCTATAATATCTCTGGCCCCTGTACCACAATATATTTGTCCATTCATCTGTTATTGGTCACTTGGGTTGTTTCTAAATTCTGACTATTGTATATAGTGTTGCAGTAAACAAAAATGCAAAGGTCTTTTCTGAACAGAGATTTAGGCCACAGGGAAGGTAGCATCACTGTTTTGTGTATTTTTATTACTTATCAGACAATATTTAATTGTTAACAATTCTTTCAGGTATGATGCCAGCTTGAAATCCACTCCTCCTCCAGATTTTGGCACGCCTACATTGCATTATTTTGAAGACTGGGGTGTTGTGACTTATGGAAGTGCTCTGCCTGCAGAAATCAATAGATCTTTCCTTTCCTTTAAGTCAGGAAAACTCGGGGGACGTGCAATATATGACATTGTTCACAGAAACAAATACAAAGATTGGATCAAAGGATGGAGAAATTTTAATGCTGGACATGAACATCCAGATCAAAATTCATTTACTTTTGCTCCCAACGGTGTGCCTTTTATTACTGAGGCTCTCTATGGGCCAAAGTACACATTCTTCAACAATGTCCTAATGTTTTCCCCAGCTGTATCAAAGAGCTGCTTCTCTCCCTGGGAGGGTCAGGTCACAGAAGATTGCTCATCAAAATGGTCAAAATACAAGCATGACTTGGCAGCTAACTGTCAGGGGAGAGTGGTTGCAGCAATAGAGAAAAATGGGGTGGTTTTTATTCGAGGAGAAGGTGTGGGAGCTTATAACCCACAGCTCAAGCTGAAGCATATCCAGAGGAATCTGATCTTGCTGCATCCACAACTGCTGCTCCTTGTAGACCAAATTCACCTAGGAGAGGACACCCCCTTGGAATCCATGGCAAGCTTCTTTCACAACGTGGATGTGCCTTTTCAGGAGACAGTGGTAGATGGGGTCCATGGGGCATTCATCAGACAACGAGATGGTCTCTATAAAATGTACTGGATGGATGATACAGGCTACAGTGAGAAAGGAACCTTTGCTTCAGTGACCTACCCTCGGGGATATCCCTACAATGGAACGAATTATGTGAATGTTACCATGCACCTCCGAAGTCCCCTCACCAGGGCAGTTTACCTCTTCATAGGGCCGTCTCTAGATGTTCAGAGCTTCAGCATTCATGGAAACTCTCAACAGCTGGATGTGTTTATAGCTACCAGTGAGCATGCCTATGCCACTTACATTTGGACAAGTGATACCACAGAACAGTCTGCCTTTGCACAGGTCATTGCAGACCGTCAGAAAATTCTCTTTGACCAGAGTTCAGCCATCAAGAACACCATTGTCCCAGAGGTGAAAGACTATGCTGCAATTGTGGAACAGAATTTGCAGCACTTTAAACCAGTGTTCCAACTGCTGGAGAAGCAGATCCTGTCCCGAGTCCAGAACACAGCAAGTTTTAGGAAGACCGCTGAACGCCTACTGAGATTCTCAGATAAAAGACAGACAGAGGAGGCCATTGATAGGATTTTTGCCATATCGCAGCAGCAGCACCAGCAAATCAAGTCAAAGAAAAATCGAAGGTTAGGCAAACGCTATAAATTTATGGATGCTGTCCCTGATATTTTTGCACAGATTGAAGACAATGAAAAAAAGATTCGACAGAAAGCTCAGATTTTGGCACAGAAGGAACAGCCTATAGATGAAGATGAAGAAATGAAAGACCTTTTAGATTTTGCTGATGTAACATATGAAAAACACAAAAATGGTTTTATAAAAGGCCGGTTTAGATCGGGGCAAATGGTGACAACTCACAGCAAAGCTCCATCACTCTCTGCTTCATACACCAGACTGTTCCTGATTCTGAACATAGCTATTTTTTTTGTCATGTTAGCAATGCAACTAACTTATTTCCAAAGGGCCCAAAGTTTACATGGCCTAAGATGTCTTTATGCAGTCCTTCTAATTGACATCTGCATTCTGTTATGGTTATATTCTTCATGTTCCCAATCACAATGTTAGTACTAAAGCTGCAAGTGTTGAACCATATTGTGATTACAAGAATCTGTGCAAAAAAAAATTCATTATTGTTGGAATTTTCTTCAGATTTTTTATTTTGTAAGTGAAGGGAAAGGTACTTTCACATCAGAAAGCCAGGATGTGGAGAGATCAAAAGCAAATAAAACATTTATCAAAGACATAAAAGCAGCTTCATTGTCATGCGGTGTTTCTGACAATGTTTCTCTCGATTAATTTGATAATCTATAAATGCAACTTTAGAAGAAATGAAGTTTGACAAGTATTTTATCTTAAAAGACACACAGAATTTTAGGCTGAACTTTATTAATATGTCAATATTTTATCTTATTCCACATACTATATTATAGAAAAGACCAGAGCACAAAACTTTTGAAAAGTACATATATTTTTATTTAGTTATATGAAAAAGTAATATTGATATGTCCTGATGTGGTGGTGGTCATCCCTTAAATAGTAATTCTTTAGCAAAGTGAAAAATAGATTTGCACATGGCATTACTGTTCGGCTACTATTACAAGTAGAAGTTAATTGAAATTTTAAAATATACTTTCACTAGAAATCAAATTTATGGATAATAATTAGTTTCTACAAAATACCTTGCATCCATTGAATTTTTCTTCTATCAAGAAGAGATAAACATATAATTTAATATTTTATTTTACTTGTATGAAAAACTGGTTGTATATCCAGTAACTAAAATTTAAAATTAAGGATTTTTTGTTTTAAACAGATTTCAATACTAAAGAAAGTGAAATGGCTAAATTTTGGCTATGATTCTTATGTTTTTTTTTTGATAAAAATTTCTTCAACTTTATTTTCCTAAATAAATATTATAATTATGATTTTTGTAGTGTTTTTCTTTTCTTTTATTGTTTCTTTACGTTCAGAATACCTGCAACAGTTTTGAAATCTTTAAAGCAAAATGTTTATTTGGATCCATTAATTAAACTTAACAGTATTTTAAATTAGGAAGTCATTTAGCTGCTCCCTTTTTTACCATTTAAGAATATTTTATACTTTTAAAATTATAACCAACTTCTGATAAGTAATATCAAGCTTAAAAACATGGAATTTTTATATTTAATTTTAGTTAAATTGTCAAGAGGTTACAGCAGCACAGAGAATCGGATTATGGCTTATTCTTCAGCATTTAAAGTGATTAAAAAGATTTATTAATTTAATAATAAATTATTTTAAAGTTGGCATGTTTTATTCATTTCTCCATTGAAAACAATATGATCCACTCAAATTTCACAGTAAGACACATTTATGATTTATAAAAATAGTAATGAGGTCCCTTCATGAAAGTACCTGTTTGTAACTGAAACAAACATGGAAGAAATTATTTGAGCATTATATTTTTGCTGTTCTCATTTTTTAACTTTCTCAAAAGTAAAACACAGTTCTAACTTTCACTTCATTCATACCTTGATACTTGGAATCTAAGAAATTTCTTGAAGAACATATTTTTAGGGTTTTTGGAGGTTTTTTTTGTTTTTTTTTGTTTTTTTGTTTTTTTGTTTTTTTTTTTGCTTTTATGGAAAAAAATCTCCAGGGAGGATCTCACTGCACACTGTTTAAAGAAGTGTTTTAGAAAGAATAATGCTTCTTTTTTTTCCTTCCTGGATGTTGTTACTGGGATTTAAATTTGCTTTCTGTGACAGAGTCTCCATTTACTTAACCTCATTCAGCAGTTCTCATTTCTACTTTTTACCTCATTCAAAAGGCTGTATTGTCTCAAATGATCAAAAGGAAATTTTGACAAAAAAGGGAAAATTGGTCTGTGAGACTTTCAAGTAAATCTAATCTCAGGTCTAAACTCTTGACATACTTTGTAATAGGAATGAAAGTAAAAACAATTGGCAAATCCAGTTTTTTTTTCCATTTTCATTAAGTTAGGATGAGACATTTTATTTATCTCTGTAGCAGGATTCATTCTAACCCACTAGTTCATTCTAAAAGAAATTTAAAATGAAATGAATTAAATGACTATTTTCTTTGAATAGATTTCTTATTCATTTTACTTAAAAAGAAATTATCCCAGTGACTAAGGGGCTGTGTGAAAAAATGCTGAAACAAATTACTTCTGTATAATGAGACATGTTTTATATTACAGCTAGTTCATGTATGTTAAAATTAAGGACCTTTTTGTATCTTCAAGTAAACCATGTAAAGTTCAATCTCCTTGGAAGCTGAGTAATTAATCATGATATCTATTTCAGTGGAATTCACTATGAAAGAAGTGTTTCAAATTCTTTGGATAATACACAATTTGTCGTTTAGAGCACTGGCAGGGTTTTGGTAGTAACCTTCAAGAAAATCTGGGAAACAGCAATCTGTTGTTTGTCTGGGTTTGTCTGCAGTGGAAGAGACATATTTCCTAGATTGTGTTGATTACTTTATAAATAACTTTATGATGAATGACCCATTGAGAGATTATTCTGTTGAGATCAGTGTAATTGTCAGTGAATTCAAATGGAAGACCTTAACTAGGACTATTTTAATAATGTATAGTGTACTGCATAAAAGAAAATTCATACTTCCAGAAAATTTTTATAAATATTTTAATTGGATCAACATCATATATACAAAGTTATTAATATATGTGTATATGTATGTATAATATACATGCATACATATATGCACATATGTGTATATGTGTGTATGGATATATGTATATGAATACATATATAATATATACACTATATACAATATATACAAAGTTGTTCATGATTGAGTTTCAGTTGTACAATGTATACCACCTTCACTAGTGCACACTTCCAACCACCAGTGTCTCCACTTGCACTTCCGCTCTCCACCTGCACTGTCCTCTCCTGCCTCTAACAGACATTTTTTTCTCTATCTTCCTTCTTTTCATTTTAGATGCTTGTATTTTGTAGTATTGTTACTGAAGATGTCTTATGCATATCACTATATCCTTTCAGCACCCAGTTCTTGTCTAAAGTGATCATTTCGAACTATTACAGTCGTAGTGGTCCCTTCTCTTTCCTGCTGCACTCCCCCGCTATTTTCTGCACAATTTTTTAATTTTATATTTTAAGAGGTACTATATAACTATTTATTAGAAAATTGTTTTAATCGAATATTGTGAATATAATTTTTTGATTTATTTTTGCAGAGTTGAGGAGTAAATTTATATGCAAGGCAAATGCTCTACCATTGAGTATATCCCTAACTCTCCTATTTGGCAGGGAAGAGGGGGTTTAGATCAGTTATTGGTTCTCAGGAGCTCTTCCTAGCATTGGGCGGTGATTCTTGGGGATCATATGTGGTTATAAAAATCAGCTGCATGTAAGGAAAATGTTTTTACTTTATAGTGCTATCATTCCAGCAGCCCCCAAAAATTTGTAGCATTTGGTTATGAAATATTCTTTTTTTTTTTTTTTTTTTTTTGGTTTTTGGGTCACACCCGGCAGTGCTCAGGGGTTACTCCTGAATCCATGCTCAGAAATTGCTCCTGGCAGGCACGGGGGACCATATGGGGCACCGGGATTCGAACCGATGACCTTTTGCATGAAAGGCAAACGCCTTACCTCCATGCTATCTCCCGGGCCCCATGAAATATTCTTGATCATATTCCATCTATAAAGGAATCAAAAGTTTTTATAAATTTTTAGATAAAACAAGCTTGAAATATTTATATAGTAAAAAGTAAATGCCTGGATTCTCATGATAATAAAAAGATATTATCATGAGTAGGATTGCATTGTAATGTATCTTTCAACTCATATGCTTTTGAAATTTAAGGAACAACACATAGATAAAAGCCAGGTCTATAGTTGGAAAATTGGGACTTATTCAGTCATTTATGTTACAGATTGCTTCAGGAAATAAATAGGTTAGAGAGTTGTGAAATTCAAATAGCGACATTTGTCCTATAAAAAGAATGAAATGATGATCAAACCTCTAAAATCTGCATATAGTGTAACAGAATACATGAAGGTAGCCATCTTATCTTCCCTGACTTCTGTCTGTTCCTGTCTCATTTAATTTGATGACAAAGCCACTTTTCAGATTCCTCTTTATATTTATCTTGAACAAAGGTCAGTTTGTGTGCCTTAATTAGATTAATGGCAAAGAAGATATTTTCTGGGCAATATTTTGCTAGATCTTTCAGCTCCATGTGTGGAATGTCAATGTAGTATTGACAAGCTTTCAGAAAATGACTCAGACTAATTATGCATTCCCTTATATGGCCTGCAATTTTAATTTTTGGTCATATGTCTGATAAGTTTAAGCAATTAAGACATATGGCACCATATGAAAAAGGAAAGTTAAAGACCGATGCAATAGAAGACCGACCAGGTAGGGTGTTTGCCTTTCATGTAGCTGACCTAGTTACCATTCCCATCATTGCATATGATTCTCTAAGCATCTTCAGGAGTAATTCATGAGTGCAAAGCTAGGTGTAACTCCTAAGCATTGGCTGGTGTGGCCCAAATACCAAATAAAAAGTTGAAGTCACATGATTCTGACTTTTCTTTGTTGGGGGGGTTGGTTCTTTATGTTATAAGTATACATGACTGAGTAACTGAAATAGTTTTAGGATTTATTTTTTAAAACCAGCTTATCCTTTTCTCACTTAAAAGTGGATGAGTATGACAGGAAACAAAGTGTTAAACATGTAATTTGATATGTTTATTTACAACATATCTATTATATTAATATTTATTCTATTATGCAGTTTTAGCACAGTATTATACTTTACCCTAGCATGTTTACTTTGGTTGAAAGTTTATACTATTCAGTCACATCAATCTTCATATCCCTGAACCTATTCATTAGTAATTCCATTATATCGTTTTGTTCTTTTTTTTTTAATTAAAAATTTTTAGATTTCTCTTATAAGTTATATTATATAATATTTACAGTCTAACCATGTTGAAAATGGCAGAGTATCCTCTTTTACATGTGTGAATAGTCCATTATATAGAGTCATTTTAAAATTTATTTACCCTTTGATGGTGTTTGGGTAGTAAAAAAAAGTCATCAAAAATGAGAGACAAGTGTCATTGAGAATATGGTCATAAGAGAATCCTTATTCATTGCTGGGAGGAATGTAAGTTTGTCCAACTACTATGGAAAATGATACAGTGGTACCTCAAGAACTTAACAATAAATACTATATGACACAGAATTCTACTTTTTGGTATAGACTCAAAGGAAATGAAAACAATTTGAAAGTCTTATATGTACTTGTCAAATGCAATTCTAATCATAATACCCAAAACATCTTGATTCATACCCCACAGAAGTAATTTGTGACTGACTTGGCTGTTGTATGTATGTCCTTGTTTATAAGATCTAAAACTTTATACCTATGAAAAAGAGCCCTCTCATCTCTTTTGGTGGGTAGAAGAACTCTTGTACACCTCAGGGTCAGCCTCTGCAATTCTAGGCTTATTGGGTAATTGTTCGATGCAAAGAAGGATCTGAGAATGTGATCCTGGAGATCAAACTAGGGTTGGCATGCACTCTAATCTCTATAGGATTTCATATTTTAGTGCTCTTCTGTTCATTTATTCATTTTCTTCTGTTTTATTTATTCCTAACCTTCAAACAGAGTAATCATAATTTTGACTCATTTAGTATTCAGCTTTTATGTAATATAATAGACAAATATGATTTTAAAGAAGCATATATATTACCTTTATTTTATTTAATATAAAATGTTGGCTTCTCAGAGTTGATAATTACTCACCTTTTCTCACTTTTTTAGTTGTCAAGCAATTTTATTTTGTCCTCGTGCTTTTCGACTAAGTGTAACTCTTCATTATGTAATTCTTCAGTACAATGTACTGAAGAATTACCCTTTGTGGTGCTTGGGGAACCACGTAGGATGCCAGGGAATGAACCTGGCTTGGCCACAAGCAAAGAAAATACCCTACTCACTGTGCTTATATCTCTGGCCACAAAGTGGCAGTTTTGTTCTTGGTATTAGTCCTTTCTCCTGCCTCTTCCTTGAATTGGCTTCATGGTCACTTTAGTTAAAAAAAAAATTCGTTGCTCTAGTAGCTCGATCACTACACGTGCACAAATCATTATAAATCAGATGTTTTCATTGTTCCTTATTTAGTGGGGGAGGTGGATGGGGAGAGGCAGTGTTAAAAACTTAGTTGCTAAGCTACTACCCCAGCCCCTGCATAGTGTTTATCCTTATCTTTATTTTCATCATTCTGTGGATTCTCTATAACTATTTTGGAAAGAAAGACACAGACCTTTTTTTTTTCTGAGTCACCTCTTTTAATTTTGCTTTATTAATATCTGATTTTGGTGAAGCATACTTCTCAACATTAACATTCCTGAAAGAGAATACATAGTCATATGTGTTTTACCTTCTTTCACATCTGAACAAAATTACATTCTCTTACTTAGTTATTGACCTGCTGAGCAAATAATTTTAAGTTGGAAAATACACGTGTCAGGAATTGTACAGGCAGGACTCATGATCTTTTTTTTTTTTCTGATCGTGGTATTGAGAATTCTTTCTTCCTGCACTGAGCAATTTTAAACATAAATTTTACATGTAGTTCTTTCCTTGGTTAGATTGGTGGAAAGATGCTGAAAGGAGGTTTCTTAGTTGGCTTAACTGCTTATATTTTTAAAGTCAAATGGGGAAAAGATTCTGTTAAGTAGAGTTCATCCTTCAATAAAATACACTACGTTCTCTCAGTTGTTTGGTGTCTTTAAAGAAGAATTGCTCAGTTTTATCTCTCCAGGAAGTCAATAACTCAACTATTTGGGTCGAAACTGACATGACTCCATTTTATAGTTGACCACATTTTTATTTTTAGAAGTATCAGTTGCTGATTGCAGAAATGATTCCAGTTCTGAGGGAAATAGCCCTTTCTCTGTTAACTCTAATCTCATTCCCACAGGTTTGAATTTCAGTCGCCTGTTTAGTTACTATTCTTCCATTTCTTTAAGTTTCTAGGGATGCCTTATTTTTCAATAAACTTACAAATGCTTTTTGAGTAACGGATTATTTAGGCACCATTTTTATAACAATAGGTAGTAAAATAAATAAATAAAATTTATGAAGTAAAATAAAGATTTTACCTTGTAGTTTTGCAACTTAGAGATGGTTCTGCCAATTTAGCATATTTTAGAGCCAAATTTTATTTTCTAATTTCAGTTTTGTTATTCCACTTTTTAGGATCCTTTTTCACAACTAGTTCTTTTCTATTAGATTTTAATATGACTCCAATAATTATTTTCTTTTGAAAACTACTCTTGTATTTTTGGTATAACTACATCAAGATATTCAGTAAGTATGAAAATTGTTGGTCATACCACCCTCCTTCCCCAAATTGTTCCTTCTGTAGACTGCCTTATTGCAATTTTTAGCTCCAGAAGAAACACTAGTGGTTTGGACAAGCCATACAGGATGCTTAAGATGGGATTTCTTTGATTTGCATCTCCCTGATGGTTAGTGATGTGGAGCATTTTTTTCCTGTGTCTCATCTCATGCCACAGAGACTGGCATACATCACAAAGAACAAGAACAATCAGTGCTGTGGGGATATGGAGAGAGAGAAACTCTCACTGCTGTTTGGAATGCCATCTAATTCAGTTTTTATGGAAAAAAATTTGGAGATTCCTCAAAAAACTGGAAATTGAGCTCTTAATCCGGCTATACCACTTCTAGGGATATATTCTAGAAACACAAAAATACAATTCAAAAATGTCTTACACCTATATTTATTGCAGCGTTATTTACAATAGTTAGACTCTGGAAACAACAAAGATGCCCTTCAGCAGATGAATGGCTAAAGAAACTGTGATACATATACACAATGGAATATTATGCAGCTGTCAGGAGAGATGAAGTCATGCAATTTTCCTATACATGGATGTACATGGAATCTATTACGCTAAGTGAAATAAGTCAGAGGAAGAGAGATAGACATAGAATATTCTCACTCATCTATGGGCTTTAAAAAATTAAAAACATTATTGTAATAATGCTCAGAGACCATAGAGATGAGGGCCAGAAAGACCAGCTCACTTCATGAAGCTCTCCACAAAGGGTGGTGCGTGCAGTTAGGGAAACAACTGCACTAACAACTAGCATAACAATCTTAATGAGTGAGAGAAGTAGAATGCCTGTCTTGAATATATAGGCAGGAATGGGGAAGAAGTGAGGGGGGCATTGGTGGTGGATATGTTGCACTGGTGAAGGGGGGTGTTATTTTTATGACTGAAATCCAACTACAATCATGCTTGTAATCATGGTGCTTAAATAAAGATTTATATATACAAAAGATAGAATTTCTTAAAGCAATATCTTCTAAAAACAAGTTTAGTCAGACCAGCACTTCTAAATTAACCAATGAGAAGTGACACTAATATATAGTTGGGGATTATTTTCAGAATAAAAGTTTCCTATCGTTTAGGCACCTTATTTTTCTTGCAGAGATATTGGCCCTCTTAATATGAATTATGAGGGAAAGTGTATTTCCCTACATTAATTTTCAGCATTGATTATTGATTATCTTTCAATTTCGTTTTGGATAAAAGATGGTCAGTAAAATAAAATTAATTTTACATTATCACCCTTAGAAATTCTTAGAATTTGTTTCACTGATGGGAGGTTGAATTCATGCCATAAATTAAAGTTCTGAGGGGCCGGAGTGATGGCACTAGTGGTATGGCATCTGTCTTGCAAGCACTGGCCTAGAATGGACTGTGGTTCGATCCCCCGGTGTCCCATATGGTCCTCCAAGCCAAGAGTGATTTATGAGCAAATAGGAGTAACCTCTGAGCATCAAACGGTTGTGGCCCAAATAAGCAAACAACACCCCCAAAAAAACAAAGTTCTGAGAATTTGGGGGTTACTGTATGTTTTTAAACAAAACAAACAAAAAATGACATGATCATATCAAACAATGCAGCACAAAATTCAGCACAAATTCATGATGATAACCCTAAGCAAAATAGGTGTGAAAGGAAACTTCCTCAGGATAGTAACATTAAGTACTGGTAGGGATGTGGGGAGAAAGGAACTCTCATTCACTGCTGGTGGCAATACCATCTGGTTTAACCTTTATGGAAAAAAAATATGGAGATTTTTCAAAAAACTAGAAATTGAGGGGGCCGGGCGGTGGCGCTGGAGGTAAGGTGCCTGCGCTAACCTAGGACGGACTGCGGTTCGATCCCCCGGTTCCCCATATGGTCCCCCGTGCCTGCCAGGAGCGACTTCTGAGCGAATAGCCAGGAGTAACCCCTGAGCGTCACCGGGTGTGGCCCAAAAACCAAAAAAAAAAAAAAAAAAAAAAAAAAAAAAAAAAAAAAAAAAAAAAAAAAAGAAATTGAGCTCCCATATGATTCAGCTATACTATGCATAGGGATACACCCTAGAAACACAAAATTTCCTTCCTCAAACTTCTATTCATCGCAGCACTATTTACAATAGCCAGACTCTGGAAACAATCAAGATGCCCTTCAACAGATGAATGGCTAAAGAAAATGTGATGCATAAACATGCGGCCATCAGGAGAGATGACGTCATGAAATTTTCCTATACATGGATGTATATTATGCTGAGTGATAGAGGTCAGAGGGAGAGAGATAGACACAGAATAGTCTTACTTATCTATGGGCTTTAAGAAAAATTAAATACATTATTGCAATAATACCCAGAGATGAGGGCCAGAAAGATTGGCTTATGATATGAAATTCACCTCAAGTGGGGGTGAGTGCAGTTAGGACACTAACAACTACCATGACCATGTTAATGAGTGAGAAAAGTAGAATGACTGTCTTGAAGACTGGTAGGGGGTGTGGAATGAGGGATGTATTGTGGTGTATTGATGGTAGTAATATTGCACTGGTAAAAGGGGGGTGTTCTTTTTGTGACTGAAACCCAACTACAGTCATGTTTGTAATCATGGTGTTTAAATAGAGATATTTTAAAAAGTCGTAGGGCCAGAGAGATAGCCTGGAGGTAGGGTGTTTGCCTTACATCCAGAAGGACTGTGGTTCCAATCCCAGCATCCCATATGGTCCCCTGAACTTGACAGGGGCAATTTCTGAGCACAGAGTCAGGAGTAACCCCTGAGCACTATTGGGTGTGATCCAAAAAAAAATCCAAAAAAATAAATAAAAAGATAGTAACAGCTATCTATAAAAAGCCCACAACCAATATTATTCTTAATGGTAAAATCTGAAAGCATTTTTACTAAGGTCAGGCATTAGGCAAGATTGTCCACTGTCTTCACTCTTATTCAATATAGTATTAGAAGTTGTAGCAATAGCAATCAGAAAAGAGAAGGAAATTGAAAAAATCCAAATCTGAAAAGAGGAAGTCAAACTATATGTGCAAGTTACATGGTAATTTACATTGAAGACCCTAAAGAGTCCATAAAAAAGTTCCTAGAAACAATAAGTCAATAAAGCAAAGTGGACAGCTACAAAGTCAATGCACAAAAGATAATCACATTTCCTTATACAAATAACTCAGAGAAGAAATATATCAATGAGTCTATCCCTTTTAAAACAGTACCCAAAACTAATGTCTAGAAATCAACCTAACAAGAGAGGTGAGAGACCTGTACCATAAAAACTTCAAAACACTTTAGAAAGAAATTGAAGAAGACCTAAGCAAATGGAATACATTACATGCCATGAATTGAAAGACTCAATATCATCAAAATGGCTATCTTCTATACTACTACCGGTATATAGATTCAATGATATCCCTATTCAGATTCAGACAACATTCTTGAAGGACTTATAACAATCAATTATAAACCTAATTATAACCCAATTTGTAGTTTTACTACAAAGTCATAAATAGCAAAACAGCCTGGTATTGAAACAGACTTTCAGAACAATAGGTCAGAATAGAATACCCAGTGACAAAACCCCAAATATATGGTCAATTAATCTTTGACTAAAAAAAAGAATTTGCAATGGAATAAAGACAGTCTCTTCACAAATGGTTTTGGAACATTTGAATAAAGATGTGTAAGAAATTAAAGATCAATCCATATCTTATACCTTACACAAAAGGCAATTCATGGTGAATTAAAGACCTTGCTATTAGACCCTAGTCCATTAGTTCATTGAGGAAAATATAGGTAGGACACTCCAAGACTTAGACCTCAATGATGTCTTTGATGATAAGATGCCAATGCAAGAACTACAACATCAAACCTGAAAAAATGAAACTACATCAAACAAAGAATTTATATATGGCAAAAGAAACACGGGATAATATTAGAAAACATCTAACAGAATAGGAGAAATTTTTGCACTCAACAAATCAGATAGGGGCCCGGGAGATAGCATGAAGGTAAGGCATTTGCCTTTCATGCAAAAGGTCATCGATTCGAATCCGGTGCCCCATATGGTCCCCCATGCCTGCCAGGAGCAATTTCTGAGCATGGAGCCAGGAGTAACCCCTGAGCACTGCCGGGTGTGACCCCCCCCCAAAAAAAAAAACAAATCAGATAAAGGTTGATATTTTGGATATACAAAGTACTCCCAAAGTTTAACTCCACAAAACCTAAAAAATCCATTACACATGGGGAAAGGAAATGAGCAGATATTTCTTTAAGGAAGACCAACAGATGGCCATCAGACACATGAAAAAATGCTCAGAATTATTTATTGCTCTCCATTATCATAGGGAAATCCAAATCAAGACAACACTGAAATATTATCTTTTTTTAGAGCACAATACATAACATTATTCAGTTCTTAAAGTATCTATTGCAAGCTTGAGGCTCAAAGAATATGTATTTCCAGTTATCAGCAAATATCAGAAAAATTAACCAGTGTAGTAGTCCTTATAAATCTGAGTCTTTTGGAGACTTTTTGCAATTATATAATTGTCATTTAACATGGTGTTTTCAACCTTTTTATGCAAAGACACACTTTTTTCATGAAAAAAAATCACAAGGCATATCACCATTAGAAAATGTCAAAAAAATTAACTTTGTGTCTATATTGACTATATATAAAGCAATTGTCTTGAATCGGAATCAAATAAACACAAAGAAATTATTTATAGTTACTTTATTATGAAATAACTAAGTATTTTATAATTGTTCGTTTTCTTTTTTAATGTTGCAATAAAATATTTTATCAATAATTTAATTAATGAGATTATAAAAATACACATGTGCATGCAAATAATGAAATAACATGAATGAATTTGTCGATGCCCATTTATTTATTTTTTTGCAATTTTTTTCCTTTATTTAAACATCTTGATTACATATCTGATTGTGATTAGGTTTCAGTCATGTAAAGAACACCCCCTTCACCAGTGAAACAATCCCACCACCAATGCCCCAAAACTCCCTCCATACCACCCCACCCCCACCTGTACTCCAGAAAGGCTTTCCAGGTCCCTCATTCATTCACATGATTATGGTAGTTCTCAGTGTAGTTATTTCTATAACTGCACTCACTACTCTTTGTGGTGAGCTTCATGAAGTGAGCTGGAAGTTCCAGCCCTCCTCTCATTGTCTCTAAGGATTGTTGCAAAAATGACTTATCTTTCTTAAAACCCATAGATGAGTGAGACTATTCTGTGTCTCTCACTCTCTCTTCCTCTGACTTATTTCTCTCAGCATGATAGATTCCATGTATAGGAAAATTTCATGACTTCATCTCTCTTGACGGCTGCATAATATTCCATTGTGTATATGTACCACAGTTTCTTTAGTCATTCATCTGTTCAGGGCATCTTAGTTGTTTCCAGAGCCTGGCTATTGTGAATAGTGCTGCAATAAATATGGGTATGAGGAAGGGGTTTTTGTATTGTATTCTTGTGTTCTTAGAGTATATCCCTAGGAGCGGAATAGCTGGGTCGAATGGGAGCTTAATTTCCAGATTTTGGAGGAATCTCCATATCTCTTTCCATAGAGGTTGGACTAGATAGCATTCCCACCAGCAGTGGATAAGAGTTCCTTTCTCTAGAAATCCCCACCAGCACTGATTGTTCTCATTTTTTGTTAATTTGGCACATATAAAAAATACTGAGAACAACTTCTGTTGGTGGGTATGTCATGAGAAAGGAACTCTCATTCTCTGCTGGTGGGAATGCTACCTGGTCCAAATTTTATGAAAAGCAATTTGGAAGGTTCTCAATAAACTCAAAATTGAGCTGCCATATGACTCAGCAATCCCTCTTTTGGGTGTCTATCCACAGAACAGAAAACATTCATCCTAAAGGATGTATGCACACTGCTATTCATTGCAGCAATTAGTAAATAGCTAAGATTTGGAATCAACTTAGATGTCTAACAATAGATGAGTGGATCAAGAAGATGTGGTACATATTTACAATGAATACTAAATAGCTGTAAGGAATCATTTAATTTGTAGCAACATGGATGGAACTATAGGAAATTATGTTAAATGGAGTAAGGAGGAAGAAGAAGAAGAAGAAGAAGAAGAAGAAGAAGAAGAAGAAGAAGAAGAAGAAGAAGA